>JARPMJ010004020.1:0-82916 GCA_033366665.1 Phoxinus dragarum
TGAAGATATGCAGGTCCGGCTGCAATGTCGCTGCAGTAGAATTCCCACTACACGTTACACGTTTTCTGAGGATTATCTCCAAAAGAATAGGGCTCTCCCAATGACACAGTGAAAGCTGCACTGAGCCCCTGCAGTAATGACTGCACAACCAGAGAAAGGGGATTGTCCAACGTGGGGTACTGTAGCCTTCTTAGCGGAATATACTATGGAATATACATCCTCTACGTCGTCCATCAGGCTACCGGAAACTAGACACCCCCTATCGGTTTCGCAGCCGGAAGTAGCATATGCTAACGTGCACATAGTCTATTCAAATGGGTGAACATTTCTGTTAATTTCTAAAGTTAATTTAATTTTGTGTTTCTAACCACAATTTATTCATTTAAACCAGAAAGCCAGAGACCAAAGACAAGCTTTGACATAAATAAATTAAGGTTTTTGAGGAAAACATTCCAGGATTTTTCTCCATATAATGGACTTCAATGGCAACCAAATATTCAAATGTTCAAAGAAGGTTCAAATGTCCGTCTCAATGCAGCTTCAAAGTCTCGACACAATCCCAGTCGACAAATAAGGGTCTTATGTAGCGAAATGATCGGTCATTTTATCAAATATATATATATACGTTTTTAACCACAAATGCCCGTCTTGTACCATCTCTGAGATGTGCCACGTATTACGTTGGAAAGGTCACGAAAAAAACAACAACATTAAAACAAAGATATCGTACGACTTTGAAGTTGGAGGAGAAAATGAGATGGAGTTTTTCGCTCCCTTTCCCTTTTTGAACCGGAATACACAGACAAATAACTTAGATAGATGAAGTGAACGTGACCTTTCGAGTGCGTGGCGCATCTCAGAGATGGTACACAACGGGCATTTTGGTGAAAACTTTTTTTTTTTTTTTTATATAAAATGGCTGATCGTTTCGCTGGATAAGACCCTTGTTTCTCGACTGCGATCGTGTCGAGACTTTGAAGCTGCATTGAGACGGACATTTGAAACTTCGTTGAACATTTGAATAGTTGATTTCTATTGTAGTCCATTATATGGAGAAAAATCCTGGAATCTTTTCCTCAAAAACCTTAATTTATTTTCGACTGTAGAAAGAAAGACATGGACATCTTGGATGACATGTGGGTGAGTTTTTGAAAGTGAACTAATCCTTTAAATCATTAACTTTTAATGTCAGATGGATGAGGAAAATAAAGTGGATGGCTTCTCTTTCACAGATAAGCACTTTAAAGAGAAATGACAATCATTTATTCACCCTCATGTCATTCCAAACTTGTATGACAATACAATAAACCATTTTTTTGGGACTTCAACATCCTTCAAAATATCGTTTGTGATCAGCAGAAGAAAGTCATGCAGGTGTAGAACGACAAGAAGGTGTGTAAATGAACAGAGATATCATTTTTGGGTGAGCTATCCCTTTAAAAATCACTGTATGTGATATAGTGTAACAGAAGGACTCTGTTAGGCGACTCTCTCTTCATCTCCATTGTGCCCACACACACACACACACACACACACACACACACACACACACACACACACACACACAGGTTCTGTGGCTCCTAACGCTGCTATATTTGTTCCTGTTTCTATAGTCTCTGGAAGCTCCTCATAGAGAACAAACCCCACTCACAGTGAGATGCTCTGTGCCCGTGGCACTGCTATTACTGCCACCTCCTGTTGAGCCCAGTCCAGAGGAGGTGTTTTCAGAGCTTAGACACACTCGAGTCACTGTGGCTTCGCTGAGCGCTGATCTCTGGGTTGGCATCAGGAGGCAAGAGAAGCATCTGCTTATCTCTCATCCTCCCGCAGGCTTATGCCACCCTGGCATGGGGCGTCGTGGGTACAGTTGGTCCGTGCTTGCGTTTGCCCCGTGGTCTTAGTGAGTGTGCCAGGAATGAAGCGAACATCACTCGTCTCTTTCACAGTGTTCTTCTGCTCTGCTGCATACGAATGGCCACAGCAAAGCCAACTGGATTCTGAAGCGAATGCTGAAAAGATCGGCTGTAGATCTGTGGAAGTAGGAGGTGAACGCTGCCCAGATCTCTGTGTGATGGTTGGAAACTGGATTTAGTAAACACTTGTTACACGTTCAGTTTAAAGAGAAATGATAGTGCTGTCATTATTTGGTCATTGCAAACCAGTATAAAAGTCACACAGGAGAAAAGAAACACAGAACAATGCCCTGGCAAGCGCTCACATCGTCCTATAGTGTTGTGGCACATGCTTTTTTGTCTCCAGAAATGTTAAATTAGTTATAATTTGCAGGTTTTACAACGAGTATGAATTGCCATGCTGGTTTAGAGCTGGTTTTCTGCTGGTCTACCTATAATTACACATATATATATACATATGCATGTCATATGACAGGAATTGAAAATTACTAATATTTCATGTCTCATATAACCTTTGAAAGAACAAAATGTTTATAAAGAACTATTTATCTTTTCTCTAAATGTTTTAAGTTTATCTAAATGTACTTAAATTAAGTTATATAAGATTATAAATATTCTAAGATTGTTATTAAATGATAAACAAAAACAGAAGTGTGATCATTTGCAGTGTAGGCCTTTTAATTTTACAAATGATGGCTTTCAAATATCATGTTAATTGAATATAATTACCCATTTTTGAGTTTATAGCATTATTGGTGTCTCTGATAGTACTTGCTATTGGATCAAAAATAAAGTACAGTAAGTGAATCACCCACTTTTGGTAAATATCAACCAGTGTGGTTTACAGTTCTTGTTAAGGGAAGCTGTATTTGTTAGGGTAATTTAAACGCCAAAGCACATCTGTTGGAAAACATACGGACAGATGGGATTTATATGTTCATTTGTAAAAAATTAATTCAACACAAACAAATATGAATGATTTCATAAAGTCATATCCTGCTCTCTGAGAGGTGTTTGAGATCCAGACCAGATCCAGACGACCTGGACGGATTACCGCGGTTCCTTTGACAGCATTGACAGATGTTTCTCGCCGCATGACATCTCGCAGCAGCCTCGCCACACGCTTCACAATCACATCAGAGCCAATCAAACACGCCTGTGCCAAACAATTTCAATAATTCAAGAGCTATTACCAAATACAAACTCATCACAATCACACAGGACTCGAGCAATCTTCAACCCCGAGAAGAAAAACAAGCAACAACAGGCGTGCTATGAGCTTTCCGTCTGAGGAACACGCATTAAAGTGTCCAGACTGTGTGTTGTCGATGTGTGTGACCATTTAATGAACGAATATTCAACAGCAGTGCGGTCTGAACATGACATCTGGCTGTGTTTGTGCTCATGCTAAAGCACTGAGGCATCATGGGACTGCGGTCAGTCTCTTTTTATTGAAATATATGAAACTTCTCTTAACCAAGGCTGCTGTTATTTGATAAAAAATACAGTACAACTGTTGTATTGTGAAATATGATTACAATTTAAAAAACTGCTATAACTATATAATAAAATGTAATTTAGTCCTATTGATCAAAGCTGAATTTTCAGCATCATTACTCCAATCAAAAAAAGAACAGCGTTTATTTGAAATATAATTTTTTTGCAACATTGTAAATTCATTTACTGTCACTTTTCATTTATATAGTAATGCATCCCTGCTCTTTACTTCATTAATTAATTAATTCATTCATTCATTATTCATTCATTCCATCATTCACTCATTCATTCATTCATTCATTACTCTTATTTGAATTTTTCATCATTCTTATTTATTATACAATATATGTGTACATATTTATATGAAGAGGGTTAGGGTCTGATTATTGTGCAATAATGCATCTTCGCTCTAAATAATTGCAATTCTTTTATTCATTTAGATAGAATTAATTTCCATTTAACTTTTAAAAATTTAATATAAAGCAAATTAATCTTTATTGTGAAATTTGGCTAAACGTAAAATAGCTTTAGTTACATGCTAATAATAAGGTCGTAAGAACATCTATGAGTGTCTGTGTGTTTAATACTCAACCTCCAGTTCAACAGCATATGTTGTATCTCAATCAATCAAACTGATCTAATCCGTCAGGATGTTTATCGATGTTATTCAGTGTGTTAATGAAACCGGCCGACTGCAATGATTCAGTTCAGATCCTGCAATCACCATCACAAATCTTCCTAAAGACCCTCACTGATCACAGATGGCTTCCACCATCATGAGCTCATCAGTCCAGTATCATAATATGTGCCATATGCTTCTCGCTGGGAGCGCTCACGTCGCTGTCAGTCAGAGATGAGGGTTGTAATTTCTCCCAGAGTCTCTGGCTGTGAGTTGGGTTGTTTGTAAACTCGAGATTTCATCATGTAGACGCTGCGGCTAAATATTTTGTTATGCTCCGCAGGGGAGCATTGTGTGTGTGTGTGTGTGTGTGTGTGTGTGTGTGTGTGTGTGTGTGTGTGTGTGTGTGTGTGTGTGTGTGTGTGTGTGTGTGTGTGTGTGTGTGTGTGTGTGTGTGTGTGTGTAATTGCAGTGCAATCATCAACACCATCCGTGGAAGTGTTTCTTTTAGTGTTAACCAGTGCTGTGTGTCTTGTGCAAAGTAAAACATACTTCTATTTACTTATTTAGTGTTTAGTGTTGGAGGTTGATTTGGTGATCTGAGTATTTTTTAGTGTGTTTTTGGTGGTTGATAGGGTGTTGCTACTGTGTTTGTTTGCTAGGATGTTACAAGGTGGCTGCTTGCAAAGTGTTTTTTTTTTTTTTTGTTTAGTTGTATGTTTGTTTCTATGTGGTTTCTAAGTTGTAACAGTGATATTTGCGTACACAAACACTACAAATGAACACAAACCAGTCTGTGAATCTTGGTTTGTTGGATAATTCAGTCCAAATGAATCTAAACTAGCCCATGTGTAATAGGAAGTGTTAGTGCGCACACACACACACACACACACACACACACTTCCCGCTGTCTCCAATTTACAGCTCAGAGAAGCTGGTGTGAATCTCTTAGGGCCAGGACTCATAAATATCTCTTATCTCTTGCTGTTTTTTTTTTTTTTCTCTGGGACTTACAGGATGATGTAATTTCCTTGGCACGAGTTCTACTGGCTGATTGGTCCAATTTATTTGTGCATATGTTGAATGTCACAAGATTGAACAACAGTCAGTTTTCTTTCCTATCATCGCTGAGGTCATATTTCTTCTCGCAGGTACCCGTTCCCTACCGTCTTCAGTACATGCAGTAAGAAGGATCTAGCCGCGAGCTTGGAGAAAGGTGTGGGCATGTGTTTGTTCAACATGCCGGAGGTGAAAGTGCTCTACGGAGGCCAGAAATGTGGAAACGGATACGTCGAGGAGGGAGAGCAGTGTGATTGCGGAGATGTGGAGGTACATGAGAGCCTGTGTGTGTGTGTGTGTTTTTTGTGTTTAAAAACATATTTTATTCAGACGTTTACATGTTTCCCAGAAGTGCCGCACATTTTCACACTCTCCAGTGCGTCGTGCATCATTAGCAGTCGCGAAATAAACAGTTTCTGCAGCCCAGTGTTTTCTGCGAGCGTGCTGTGAGAAGATGCTCAAGATGTGGTTTGGGAATGAGACACATCTGTCGCGCCGGACCGGGAGCTTTTTGGAGAGGACCGCAGAGGAAAGCCTGTGTTTGTGTCAGAGCGCTTCAGGAGTTTCCTGGAGGTTTAAATCTGTCCGTTGATGTCTTTGCTGAAACGTTGCTGGCAGTGAAGTATAGCATAGCAAAGACATAACAATGTTCTGTGTGTGTGTGTGTGCATCCGTCAACAATGCTCATGTTAAATTTATATCACATGAATTTCCACGCAGTCAGCAATCAGAAAGAAGCATCTGGGAAATTATTAAAGTTCTTGAAAGTCTTGTACACATATGCAAATGTACTTGAGTCACATTTCAAACTTTTATCACCCAATCACCTTTGTCACAACTGTGCCCAATCTAGTCACGTCACATTTATTTTTATAGCGCTTTAGACAATACAGATTGTTTCAAAGCAGCTTTAGTACTAAATATAGAAAATATATGTGGTTTATGTCCAGAAAAACTGGCCCAGGATGCTGTCACTGCATAAAATTATCAAAACAGCATCAGTTTGGTCAAATTGATTGTGCAAAATCTGTTCCAAAATCATTTATGTCATAATCGATCTCTGACTCTGGTAGGTCACATGATGATGACAACATGGTGAATGTAACGCCCAGATTACATTCATACTACACACATTCATACTATACAGAATGTATTTTTTTAGCGATTGTGAAGTAATTACTTATTCAAAATAAGTACTCAATAGAGAATGCGGTTTCGCACACCAAATCCTACAATGGATGTCATTTTCACTGTTTCACTGTTACACTTAGGGCGCTATCTTCTGAAAGAGTACAGAACCTCTGGATCAAAACACAGGCGAAGAAGAAGCAGAAACATACAATAAAAGCATTACTTATGCATGTTGTAGTCTTTGACAAAAATGCTAATTTCTCAGCTTTAAAAAAAAAAAAAAGTTTTTATTTTTTTTGGTGTAAATTATCAAACATGCTGGCGGTGGCTGGCAACTTCTTTTTTTAATGCTGGTGGGGAAAGCGTAAAGTATGTACAATAACTTAAAAAAGTTTGCAATCAGTAAGATTTTATTTTATGTTTTTGAAATCTGCTCACTAAGGCTGCTTTTAGTTAATCAAAATACAGTAAAAACAGTAATTTTGTGAAATATTACAATTTGAAACTTGTTTCTATGTGTATATATTTTAAACTGTCATTACTCCAGTCTTCAGTGTCACATGATCATTCAGAAATCATTGTAATATGCTGATTTGCTGCTCAAGAAACATTTCTGATTATTATCAATGTTGAAAACATTTTTTTTTTTCTGTTGATGAATTGTTGAATCTGTGTGTCTGTAGGAGTGTCTGAATCCCTGCTGTAATGCCAGCACATGCACACTGAAGGAGGAGGCTGTGTGTGCGCACGGACAGTGCTGTGAAAACTGTCAGGTGACTCGTGACATCCATCATAACAGAGAGCCTAAGCCCCTCCCCTTCCAGTGGACCATCATGGGACCTTATTTCGGAAAAATATTGTATGGTAGTCAATGGCGAGAGAACAAATATTTTTATCTCGTTTGAATTGTGCCCTGAGTTACACATATGATGTTTGTCAATTTAAAAGATACATTTTAAAGTCAAGAAAGTCGCAGTTTGATGTAAAACTGTTGAGGTATAAGACTGTGAAAATACGTCATTACAAAGACTACAAACCCAAAAGGCGCACATGTGACGTCATACCTTTTCTCTCAATGAATGAAGCTAACTTTACTCAAGCTAACTTTACTCAAGCTAACTTTACTGAAGCTAACTTTACTCAAGCTAACTTTACTGAAGCTAACTTTACTGAAGCTGACTTTACTGAAGCTAACTTTACTGAAGATAACTTTACTGAAGCTGACTTTACTGAAGATAACTTTACTGAAGCTAACTTTACTGAAGCTGACTTTACTGAAGCTGACTTTACTGAAGATAACTTTACTGAAGCTAACTTTACTGAAGCTGACTTTACTGAAGCTGACTTTACTGAAGATAACTTTACTGAAGCTAACTTTACTGAAGCTGACTTTACTGAAGATAACTTTACTGAAGCTAACTTTACTGAAGCTGACTTTACTGAAGCTGACTTTACTGAAGATAACTTTACTGAAGCTAACTTTACTGAAGCTGACTTTACTGAAGATAACTTTACTGAAGCTAACTTTACTGAAGCTAACTTTACTGAAGCTGACTTTACTGAAGATAACTTTACTGAAGCTAACTTTACTGAAGCTGACTTTACTGAAGCTGACTTTACTGAAGATAACTTTACTGAAGCTAACTTTACTGAAGCTGACTTTACTGAAGCTGACTTTACTGAAGATAACTTTACTGAAGATAACTTTACTGAAGCTGACTTTACTGAAGCTGACTTTACTGAAGATAACTTTACTGAAGCTGACTTTACTGAAGCTGACTTTACTGAAGCTAACTTTACTGAAGCTGACTTTACTGAAGATAACTTTACTGAAGCTAACTTTACTGAAGCTGACTTTACTGAAGCTGACTTTACTGAAGCTGACTTTACTGAAGATAACTTTACTGAAGCTAACTTTACTGAAGCTGACTTTACTGAAGCTGACTTTACTGAAGATAACTTTACTGAAGATAACTTTACTGAAGCTGACTTTACTGAAGCTGACTTTACTGAAGCTAACTTTACTGAAGCTGACTTTACTGAAGATAACTTTACTGAAGCTGACTTTACTGAAGCTAACTTTACTGAAGCTGACTTTACTGAAGCTGACTTTACTGAAGCTGACTTTACTGAAGATAACTTTACTGAAGCTAACTTTACTGAAGCTGACTTTACTGAAGATAACTTTACTGAAGCTGACTTTACTGAAGATAACTTTACTGAAGCTGACTTTACTGAAGATGACTTTACTGAAGATAACTTTACTGAAGCTAACTTTACTGAAGCTGACTTTACTGAAGCTGACTTTACTGAAGATAACTTTACTGAAGCTGACTTTACTGAAGATAACTTTACTGAAGCTAACTTTACTGAAGCTGACTTTACTGAAGCTGACTTTACTGAAGATAACTTTACTCAAGCTAACTTTACTGAAGCTAACTTTACTGAAGCTGACTTTACTGAAGCTAACTTTACTGAAGATAACTTTACTGAAGCTGACTTTACTGAAGATAACTTTACTGAAGCTAACTTTACTGAAGCTGACTTTACTGAAGATAACTTTACTGAAGCTGACTTTACTGAAGATAACTTTACTCAAGCTAACTTTACTGAAGCTGACTTTACTCAAGCTAACTTTACTCAAGCTGACTTTACTGAAGCTAACTTTACTGAAGCTAACTTTACTGAAGCTGACTTTACTGAAGCTAACTTTACTGAAGCTGACTTTACTCAAGCTAACTTTACTCAAGCTAACTTTACTGAAGCTAACTTTACTGAAGCTGACTTTACTGAAGATAACTTTACTGAAGATAACTTTACTGAAGCTGACTTTACTGAAGCTGACTTTACTGAAGCTAACTTTACTCAAGCTAACTTTACTGATGCTAACTTTACTGAAGCTGACTTTACTGAAGATAACTTTACTGAAGCTAACTTTACTCAAGCTGACTTTACTCAAGCTAACTTTACTCAAGCTAACTTTACTGGAGCTAACTTTACTGAAGCTAACTTTACAGAAGCGAACTTTACTGAAGATAACTTTACTGAAGCTAACTTTACTGAAGCTAACTTTACTGAAGCTAACGTCTGTCATGTTTTCTATAGTCTTCCGTTATAATCGTAACGTTACGCCGTGATGCCGGAGTGTGTTGTACCAGACTGCACACACACGAGCAACGGTGACGTATAGTGTGAGACGAGGGATGTAGTTCATTGAGCGATTTTCACATAAACTAAACGTTACTCTTCTGTTTTATGACAAACTGCGACTTTCTTGACTTTCATAATTATCCTTTAAATTGATAAACATCATATGTGCAATTCAGGGCACAATTCAGACGGAATAAAAAGATAAGTTGTCTCTCGCCATTGACTAGCATACATATTTTTTCCGAAATAAGGTCCCATGAGCCGGAAGCGGAGGGGCGGGGACTTAGGCTCTCTATTCACCTTATTTGTTGCACTTATTTAACAAAAAAAGTAAATAACAGTCCACATTATCCTAAAGCAATACAGATTTTTTATTCATTAGAATCATGCACTGATGAATCATTCACACATTAACATTAAGAAATTGAGATAAAAGTATTAAAGTAAACAGTCAATTTGATGTTGACTGAAAGGACTCGTATTAATACATCATGATGTGTGTGTCTGTGCAGCTGAAGCCTCCA
This sequence comes from Phoxinus dragarum, assembly GCA_033366665.1. Classification (NCBI taxonomy): domain Eukaryota; kingdom Metazoa; phylum Chordata; class Actinopteri; order Cypriniformes; family Leuciscidae; genus Phoxinus; species Phoxinus dragarum. Next base: position 9,894 of record JARPMJ010004020.1, read on the forward strand.
GGGACGCCGTGCCGTGAATCTAGTAACTCCTGCGACCTGCCCGAGTTTTGCACCGGCGCCGACCCTCACTGCCCTGCTAACGTCTACCTGCACGACGGACACACCTGTCAGGGTGTAGATGGCCACTGTTACAACGGCATCTGCCAAACACACGAGCAGCAGTGCATCACACTCTGGGGACAGGGTGAGTACAGCGCCACCCGCTGGCCTGGAGGAGCCACGACTGCATCTGTGTTCAGTGTATGTGAAAACGGTTCATACAATGTCAATTCCTTTCTGTGAGAGATGTGTGTGTGCATTCGGCAGGTGCAAAACCAGCTCCGGGAATCTGCTTCGAAAGAGTCAACTCGGCGGGAGATCCGTATGGAAACTGTGGAAAAGACGCAAAGGGGTCATTTGCCAAATGTGAAGCACGGTAGGAGAAAATATCGACTTTGAGTTCAGTACTGCTGGAGCAATATTTGAGTTTATGTATAGAAGAAATTAATATAGCCTACATTATACATTATTACTAGAAATTAAAATAATAAATATAGAAATAATAAAATACAAAACATCACAAGAAAAAACTAAATAACTAGAAAAGTTGAAAGTGAAAAATTGTATTTGATGACAAACACCGTTATAAAAATAAATACAAATTATTATTTTTTTTTTACAGAAATTGGGAATATTATTACAGAAATTGTTAATAATTCATATATTTATATATATCCAATGGTTTCATAATTTTTTTGTATGTTACTTTTTATATTTTTGCTGTTACATAATTGTTTAGATTGTAAAAACTTGCTTCATATTTTGTGTGACAACATGCCCCGATATTGGGCACAAAAGTTCAATAGCTTTTTTGAAACCAAGACTTTAAGGTTTGTGTAACAGAAATTGACTTTTAAAAAAACCTAAACATATTCACTGGTGTAAAAAGTGTGACAACTAGCCCCTGTCTTCCATAATTGACATCACCACTACTACATTTTTTGTATGGGGATTTTTATTATTATTATAACATTGCAGCAGATGGTTGTTGATTTGCTGCTAAAATAATTATTGTATATTTCAGATTTTTGGACGATGTTGCTTTTAGTGAGTTCACATCAGGACGCCAGAAAATGAAAAGAGCCTTTAAATCCTTTGAGTGTTTATTTAGTGAGGGTGTTTTTCTCTTAAAATTACTTTTTTTTTAGATTTAAATTACAGTTTAAATGTATTTCTCTCATACAGTAATTTCCCTCTCGTCCTGTTCTTTATTGACTGATCCATCCACTGAGAAATCAAACGCTATACAGCCGGACAAATAACAACATGAGCCTTTAAAAGTGGAAGAAAACAGAAGCCTATTGAAAATGTCCCAGTAATTTGCATTTGCAGGTAACACCTGTCATACATTTTGTTTTAATTGAGCTCAAATTGGCTGCTTCACGGATCATATCCTCGATGAAGTAATTACTGTAATGACTGAAGTGGACAGACGGAGAGAGAAACGGGGACCGGACGGTTTTCAGACGCTAATGACTCTTTATTTTGGCCGAAGGGACCTGAGCGACGTTCTGCTCCCTGTCTGTCTGTCCGTCTGCCTCTCTTTTTGGACTGGACTGCTGTGAATGCAGTAATTGGTCTTCAGTGGAGAGGATGCCTCATTATTTCTCCATGTTTTTGGCTGCATTGGAATTAAAGATGTATGTCCCGTTACCATGATCCTCTGTGGAGGAATCACACTTCAGCGCTGTGATAACACGGCATACGTGTCAGTCTGGGAAACTGGCTAATTCATAACGTAAGATCTGTTAGCTATGGAACAACGTTATACAAAATTTTAAATGAGTTCTGGTCACACAACCCAGAAATGGGTCAGAGGTCAGCTAGGAAAAAAACAAGGCTAGATGTAAATAATAAAATGCAAAAATTACAATACAAAATTATATACAGGTGAAACTCGAAAAATTTGAAAATCGTGCAAAAGTTCATTTATTTGTGAAACTAATATATTATATAGACTCATTACATGCAACGTGAGATATTTCAAGCCTTTATTTGTTATAATTTTGAAGATTATGGCTTACAGCTTATGAAAACCCCAAATTCAAAATTAGAATATTGTGAAAAGGTTTTCAAAATTATAACAAATAAAAGCTTGAAATATCTCACTTGGCATGTAATGAGTCTATATAATATATTAGTTTCACCTTTTAAGTTGAATTACTGAAATAAATTTTGCACGATATTCTAATTTTTCGAGTTTCTCCTGTGTATACGTCAAACCAAGCATTATTCAGACACCAGTTATAATTTTTGATATTGTTTTACTAGTGGGTGCAGGACACTATAGTTAATTTATGTAAGTGAGGAGAGCAAAATAAAGTAAACTGTGACATATTATACCCAAAACTTCTTCGTACAGTGACTACCAGTAAAATTTATACAAAATTTGGAACCAAAATGTATTCAGAGACTTTGACCTGACCATGATTTGCTGAAGTGTTTTTTTTCTTTAATTGCTAATGCTCTTTTTACACACAGGACTGAACAAAATTAAGCTTTGCTTGGTAATTGGTTGAGCTAAACTGGTATTATCTAATTGTGTAGTTAAATTTAACAGCTGACAGATATTCAACATAATTAGTTTGCGAGACAGTCTCACAGAAACCAGTGAAATATCAACTGAGTTCTTGTCATATTTGTATTACCATTTTCTAAACTATAGCGAATAAACTGTAATAATGTGATAAATGTTGAAGGTGTCTGAATAAATTTTGGTTTGACTGTATATTGAAGTCTTTTTTAACTAAAGGTATAGTGGATCTTCTTTGTAAAAAGTTTTGCCTTTTAAAAAGTGTTCTTGCTGTTGTTTTCCAGAGATGCTAAATGTGGGAAGATCCAGTGTCAGGGCGGAGCCAACCGGCCGGTGATCGGCACCAATGCCGTCTCCATAGAAACCAACATCCCACTCCAGGAGGGCGGGCGTATCCTCTGCCGCGGGACCCATGTGTACCTGGGAGACGACATGCCGGATCCGGGCCTCGTGCTCACCGGCACCAAATGTGGAGAAAACATGGTAAAGAGAGGAAATAATTCGAAGATGTTTATTTATCAAATCAGACCCTTACTAAAAACTCCAGCTTATACAAATCAGGTCTGTGTGGATCAACAACATCAGGACTGCAGTGGGCTGAATTGCTTTGCTATGCTTTTGCTAGGGTATTATCATTATGATTTTTACATTATTTTAAGGGATATAAATTAAGGGACAATATTTGCTCTGTAGAATTGATTTTCAGGAGCATTTTTACCCATAATATAGTATGCATGCAAATTCACTAAACATTTACGACTTTGCAACAGTGCATCTCAAAACCCTGCATCTTATTCATTAACCACGTACAATCATTTTGTCATTCTTTTTAATGCACAACGTCACATTTAAAATGTAAATTAGGCTCGTTATCGATTTACAAAACTCATATGCCTATAATAGGGTATTATGAAATATGTCAAATATCACATCATGGCAAAACAACAGCAACAAAAAAGGAGTTTACTATATGGTGGTATTATTTGTCCATGCTTTGTAAATATCTAGGGCGTTTTTGTCACATTTGGTGTCATTTTTACACCAATTTATTTTATTTCTGACCCTGATCTGTTATCATTATAATACATTTCTATAATACATGAAAATCAGTAAGAAGTCTTACTTAAGCAATAACTGCACATTTAGTCAGAATTGAGTCGTCAAATGAAATCAGGGATGTTAAAGGAACTCACCGACTTTTTGGGACTTTAGCTTATTCACCGTATCCCCCAGAGTTAGATAAGTCCATACATACCCTTCTCATCTCCGTGCGTGCCGTAACTCTGTCTGACGCACCCACCGCTAGCCTAGCTTAGCACAAAGACTGAAGGTAAATGGCTCCAGCTAGCATACTGCTCCCAATAAATGACAAAATAACGCCAACATTTTCCTTTTTACATGTTGTGATTGTATCCACACTATTCCTGCGCCCCATGACGCTTTGCGCGAATTATGGGTGTAACTTCCATTAAGCTGTAAACAATCAGTGAAAAGGCTCGCTCTGTGAACGCAATTTAAGAAAGTGTCACCATAAAACGACGTTAATCTACTCACCGTTCAAACAGCGAACATTAAAAGGAAATTTAAAAGTGTAAAGCATCAACAAGGTACTTTCAACTGACCAAATAACCCCAAAAGTGCGAGTCTTTGGTTAAATATCACTGTAATATATCGGTAACTTGTGTTGCCTTAATCAAAAATGTTAATTAACTTCAGCAGTGTTACTATTTCAAAATGATTTCTGTCATTTTGACGGATTATAAATTGGATTTACCTGTGAAAACAAACCTGGAAAGAGACAAGAGGATTTGATGAGAATAACGAGAGAGATTATTTGCGCATTCCAGTGAATTATTAATGGAATATATCGTAAATTAAATTCGGGAAACAGACCATAAATGCGCAGTATATGTTGTCCTTTTTCATACTTTTACAGCGGATTGCAAAGGGAAAAAAGAAAATGATCACAACACGAGGGAAAAGAAAGCAGCGACTGAAAAGAGCTCTTGCCGTAGATATTCTTGTTATAACATGTCACGTTAAAATACCAAGTGTGTGTTATTCTCATGATGCCTGAAAATAAACCATGAAGGGAAATTGACAGCTCATCCAGTCAAACTAACAGATAAGCTTTATTTGTTTGGCAAACTTATGATTTGAAATGATTAGTTTCAGCCTTTTTGAATGGAAGTTCCCCAAACCGGAAGTGCCACTCATAATTCAAAACGCAGTGAGATCGTCAGGAATAAAGTGGATAGTCACAGCGTGTCCTCCAGTCTTTGTGCTAAGCTAGGCTAGCGGTGGGTGCGTCAGACAGAGTTACGGCAAGTCCCAAAAAGTCGGCGTGTTCCTTTAACTAAGGAAAAAGTGTCCTCATTGACATAATTGGAAATTACCCTGACATCACATTAATACAGAAATTAAGTTATAAACCAGTAAATGTGTGTCAAACTGAATTGCATGCGACACATATAAGACATTTCCTCCATTTGGATGGGTCATTGCTGGATGACAGTATGTTTGGGTGGAGTTGAGCATCACTAAATAAAGTGTCTCTCTGTGCGTCTCCAGATGTGTGTGAACAGACAGTGTCAGAACATCAGTGTGCTCGGCGTTCACGACTGTTCGGACAAGTGCAGCGGACATGGGGTGAGTTTTTATCACAGCGTCTGACTGTCTTCACAACATCACAGTTTCACTCGGAAATAAATCTGCCGAACATCAACCCGGAAACCAATCTGAACTTATCCTGAGAGCTTCATCTCCATAGACTTACATATCAACTTAAGAAACCCATAAAGTGGAGAAATCTTCCTGATAACATGAGGGATCTTTGCTGAATCTAATGTGGCGTTCATGCCAGGATTCCCATAATTACACAATGTCCTCATAAATGAGTCTGAGAAATGCACTCATAATGCCAAAATGGGCTTAGAGTGGCTTTGTTAGTATTGATGACTCCATTAATTCAAGTCAAATTTATTTATATAGCACTATTCACAATACACAATGTTTCAAAGTAGCTTTACAGAAAAAGATGTTAATATAATCTTAATATATCATCGTGCCATAGTCGCATTTAGCAGATTAGATCTGGATTACATTTTTGGACAATACAAGCAGTTGAGATTTGCTATATATTATATATTGCTTTACATTCATATATTGGATATAGTTGGATACTTATATATCCAACTTTCTATAAAGAGCAGAGCGATGATATAATTACATTCTGCAACTAAATAACAAAACAATCAGGTAAAAAAAATCTCACGTAATATTGAATAACACATATGTTAAAATATCGAATAGAAATATGTGCTGTAAATACTTTTACCATTAATTGCTGACGTTTTTGTTGTTTTTACATGATGTATCATTGGTCAAAGCTGAGCTTTAATGACAAATTGTGCTTCCCGCTCATAATTATGACTTTGGCTATGATGTGAATGTGATTTTAGAAACACAAAATTATAGTCATTCCGTTGTTGTGAATTCTTGAATGGAAAAGCTCGGAGAGAGAATTGAAAATGTCTTGCTTATTCACAATATGATTTCAAGAAATAATTTTGTGTTATGCTGAACATAATTATAGTAATTCTGACATGACTTGAACGCAACTAAAAGCCACCTTTATTTGACGTGGTTCTCTCTCTGTATTGCGCTGTGAGACTCACACACGCAGCAGAAGCAGAAGCGTGCGATCTCTCCCACTGTCCCTCTGAATGGGTCAATCAATCAGCCTCAATAGCCTCATTTATGTCCAGCTCAAAGTGCCGTTCATCAGGTTTCTGCTGCGAAACACTCACTTGTGAGCTATGCAAGAGGCCTTTTATTTTTAAAGAGCAGCAAGACATTTATATTATTATCACAAATGAGCGTAATTTGTGGCGCTTGTTAGTATCTACTAGGAATATTTTCTCACATTAAGGCACAAATCTGTGGAACAAAATCATGATGCATGTTCATGTGTGTGTGACGGGTGCTTTTTCACTTTACCTAATGACCTAATATTTTGATTTTGCATGTAAAAAAATATATTCAGGCTGGTCTGGGTAGGTTTTATGAACTGGTGTTTTCTGAAAGTTCAAGATGGATCTGAGTTGAAAAGCTTTATTTCCACGCTCTGTTTCTGGTGATAGTTTTACACATTTAGATTGCCTGCTTTTTAAAATCTTCATTCAATTAGGACAAGCGTGTTTAGATTACTGTAAAAATGAGTCCAGATGAGATCTGTGTAAATATTGGGGGTGCGAACCCTGAGTTTTAGCTCCAGCATTATAACAGATCTCACAATGAAAGCAGTCTTCCCGAGGAACAGGTTACAGAGATAGTGAGAAACAGATAGTGGACGTCAATGAATGAGCTCATGAATCTCCAGATTAGATCAAGATGTTCAACATCTGCAGCTCATCAGCACCAAGAGAGAAGAACCAGAAACAAACGCTGACAAATGGAGAAGAAAGGAAGTGTGGTGAGTGTTTTGGTGGATGTTGAGGAGGTGCTCTCTGAGACGTACAGCACGCAAACACATGTAGAGACCATGAAGACATGTTCACCAAAGTTGCTAAAAAAGAATTATTTTTTACATTTAGCAATTCAATTGTTCAAGAGAAAATGTTCAGTTAACATTTCATCTCAAATTAAAATAAACTTACTGTATTATGATCATTTTTACATTGTCATTGTAATTACTTCCATGATAATCAACTATGTTTAAACTCCCAATTCTCATATATTATTTAATAATAATAGATTTATACATCTTATTTTTTTCTTACAGCATTGGAACAGGTAGTGGACAAATATTTGCATATTGACACAAATATTCTTATTCTTATTTTATATATATTATTTAATAATAATATATTATATTTATATATCTTATTGTTTTCTCACAGCTTTGGCTAAGATAGTGAACATATACTTCCATATTTACATAAAGTATTCTTAAATATATTTCTTATTTTGTATATAGGTTTATATATATATATATATATACATATATATAAATATATATACTGAATATATATATATTTTTTATAATTATTATATTTATTTATCTTTTTTTTCTTACAGCTTTGGCAAAAGTAGTGGACAAATACTTGCATATTTACATAAATATTCTTACATTTATTAGTTTATATATATATATATATATATATAGATAGATAGATAGATAGATAGATAGATAGATAGATAGATAGATAGATAGATAGATAGATAGATAGATAGATAGATAGCAGTCATATCACCCTGTAGCCCAAGACTGGTTGCCCACTGAAGCTAAGCGGGGCTGAGCCTGGTTAGTACTTGGATGGGAGACCTCCTGAGAAAAACCAGGTTGCTGCTGGAAGAGGTGTTAGTGTGGCCAGCAGGGGGCGCTCACCCTGTAGTCTGTGTGGGTCCTAACACCCCAGTGTAGTGACGGGGACACTATACTGACAAAGAGCACCGTCCTTCGGATGAGACGTTAAACTGAGGTCCTGACTCTCTGTGGGTCATTAAAAATCCCAGGATGTCTTTCGAAAGAGTAGGGGTGTAAACCCGGCATTCTGGCCAAATTTGCCCAGTGGCCTCTGTCCATCATGGCCTCCTAATCATCCTCCTATATATATACACTAATTGGCTTCATCACTGTCTCCTCTCCACCAGTAAGCTGGTGAGTGGGTGGGCGTTCTGGCGCAATATGGCTGCCGTCGCATCATCCAGGTGGATGCTGCACATCGGTGGTGGTTGAGGAGATTCCCCCCCCCCCCCCCTTCTATGTAAAGCGCTTTGAGTGTCCAGAAAAGCGCTATATAAATGTGATGAATTATTATTATTATTATAGATAGATAGATAGACAGACAGACAGACAGACAGACAGACAGATAGATAGATAGATAGATAGATAGATAGATAGATAGATAGATAGATAGATAGATAGATAGATAGATAGATAGATAGATAGATAGATAGATAGATAGATAGATAGATAGATAGATATAGATATATATAATAATTAATAATACATATACATTTTCTTACAGCTATGGCAAAGGTAGTGTATTATTTCTAAACAAGAATAAATTGTAGTAAATATAGTGTAATTTTTGAAACCATTTATCTCTTATTTACATCAGTAGGTGTTCTTTTCTGTTAACTAAACCTGTGCTCTTTAATTTTTCTGTAATGTAAAGTAGATCCATCTGAGTATTAATACAGTTGTGTTGTGACTGCTGTGCTATTGTCTCATGCGCAGGTTTGTAATAATAATAAGAACTGTCACTGTGAGGCTCTGTGGGCTCCTCCGTTCTGTGATAAAGCTGGATTCGGAGGAAGCATGGACAGCGGCCCGATGAGACCCACAGGTATTAAACGTGTGTGTGTGTGTGTATGTGACTGTTGTCCTGCTCTTCAACACTTCACAGATGTGTGTGTGTGTGTGTACATGCAGACAGCAGCAGTGTGACGGTCGGGGATCCTGGTGGCGTTTCTGTGTCTGCTGTGTGTTGGAATAATCGCGTGCATCAAGAGGAAAACTCTGCTCAGTCTGTTCTTCAGCAATAAGAAGAACACCATGGAAAAACTGAGGTATTAAACTGCACCGCTTTAATAAACAATCACTTTGAAGGAGCAAGAGGCCATGCTAAAATATAAAAGTTTTGTTCCCGACCAGTTGAAGTTTTTACTTTATTTTGTTGGTCCACTTATAATTATAAGTAACTTTTGTAACTACATGTCAACTATAACTTATAACCATACCCATCCCCTAACCGTCTACTTATACTCTAAAGGGACTTAGTTGACATCATGTAGTTGCAAAGTTACTTATAATTAGTAGAATGACAAACGTGGACTATCGAAATAAACCCATAATTTCGTTTTTCCAAGACCATTTTCTGACCCTTAGAACTAAACAGTTTTTGCTACTCTATCGTCTAGAATTCTATATGTAAATGAGTTGCATTGTTGATTGGCTAAACTCTGTGTACTGCCATAGTTCATGATGTTAATTGGGGAGAGGAAGTTTACAAATTCTGAATATGCATTGATATGTAAATGTGGGTTAATTTGCACATGATTGCAATGCCATGACCATACACATTTCCATTTTGCAGTCTGGGAATGGCTTTACATTGTTAATGTTACAATAATGCACATCATTAATGCAATGTCCTACATTGTCACTCTTAGAAAAAAAGTTTTTTTTATTTTTTATTAAACAGCTCGTACACATACTGTACTTTATCACTAGAAGAAGAAAAGAAAAAACATTAACATGAAAGTATTATGCAATCACTCCTTATAGAATGTTTATTAGCATAAAATGTTCTTTAAAACACTAGAGTTCTATATAGAACCCCATTCAACCTTTTGTTCTAAAGAGTGTTTTCTGTTTTTACTTTACTCCAGGTCTGTCGGACCCAACAGGCTGAACAGTCCAGCTCACACACACACTGGCACTCAAACACACTCGATGTACAGAACGTCTCCTCAACGTCAGACTACAGCTTTACCACAAAGTGCCAGCATATATAAGGTGTGTGTGTGTGTGTGTGTGTGTGCCTCCTGCTCTCCTCCCTCATCACTCATTTGCATATATCATACGTATGTTTACACACATATACATATATTACACATCCCCTCACACATAGAGAGAGATTAATGGATATGCATATTTCATATGTATGCATATACTGACAATTGCCACTCATCTCAAGCTCCAGAGGTTTGTTTAACAAAAAAAAGCACAACAAAGATAAATTGAGCGTTTGAAACCTGCTCTTTAGCTGTCAGACCACACATGCTCTATACAGCCATTCACAAATTGTTGGAAAATCAGTAGAGACGCCTGTCAGCCAGATGGATTGTAGATGTAATTTTGATCTCAGGGCTGTAGTTGAGATCTGTGATTAGAGGATGTGTAAAGCACCTCGACTGACCCCTGTGGCGCAGCGGATGCCCTGTGCTGCGAGTGTGTTCAAACGTGTGGGGTCAGTGAGGTTTTTAATGTCTTTAGATGCACATTAAGGCAGCATTTTTGATCAGGAATACAGTATATATATATATATTTATTGTGAAACATTATTAGTTTAAATTAACTTCTATTTGAATATATTGTAAACTGTAAACTCTAGTCTTCAGTGTCACATGATCCTTGTTTTTTGGCTGTTACTGTTCTTTTAAGGAGCGACTGCAGTATCTGGTCCTCATAATGTGTGATGATGGTAACAGGATAGAGGATGTAGTTCTGTTTGATGTTAGGCAAGGTGAGGTTAAACAGACACACACACACACACACACACAGTTTCTGTCTCTCATCTCCTCTTGTTCTTGTCACATCTGGCGTGTGTGTGTGTGTGTGTGTGTGTGTGTGTGTGTGTGTGTGTGTGTTGTGCTCATATGAGACTCATTTGTATCATTTAAGAGGATAGTTCAGCCAAAAAATGAGTTCATCCTCATTGACTCACCCTGTTTCTGTGGAACAGAAAGGAGATGTTAGACAGAATGTTCATAGTGTAAACCAAACATTATTGGAAGCTTGTGTGACATGAATGCATTGTGAAGTGTGTTCTCTCTCTCTCTCTCTCTCTAGCCTCAGTCTCCTCTCCAGACGGTGGGATCTGTGGTCCCGTCTCATGGTCTCCGCCGACTGCCCCAGTGCCCTCCAGTGCACATCTCTCACCCGCTGCCACCGACGCCACCACACACACACACACACACACACACTCATCTCCACCCAGAGCCTCCGCACCAGCACTCGCCTGCCAGAACGTCTGCAAGATCGCCATGGTGAGTGTGTGTGTGTGTGTGGGTGTGTAAATATGCCGTGATAATTACAACGCTGGAGAAACTGCATATATTAACTAGATTTTATTGTGAGTGCGAGGGTGTTCTGAGTGGTTGCTAGAATGTTGCTAGGTCAAGTCAAGTCACTTTTACTTGCGCTTTTTACAGTACAGATTGTTTCAAACATGTGTTTCTGAAGGTGTCAATGCAGGCAGATCAATAATAATTGTTGAATAAATCGCTAGGTGGTTGCTTGGGTGTTCTGTGTGGTTTCTGGGTGATCGCTTAGCCATTGTTAGGGTGGTTTCTGGATAGGGGTGTTGCTAGGTGGGTTTGCTATGTTGTTCTGCATGGTTGCTAGGTGGTTGCTAGGACGTTTTTGGTTGGCTAAACTCTTTTTGGTTGCTAGGACGTTTTCTGTGGTTCTGTTTGTTTTGCTAGGGTATTGTTGGGTGGTTTCAAGGGGTGTTCTAGATGGTTGCTAGGGGCTTGCTAAGATGTTCTAGGTGGTTGCTATGGTGTTCTGCTTGGTTGTTAGGGTGTTGCTTTGATGTTTTAGGTGTTTGCTTGGATGTTCTGTGTGGTTCTGTTTGTTTGCTAGGGTATTGTTGGGTGGTTTCAAGTGTGTTCTAGATGGTTGCTAGTGTTCTGTATGGTTGTTATTAAGGTTGCTAAGATGTTTTGAGTGGTTGCTAGGACGTTTTGTGGTTCTGTGTGTTTGCTTTGGTATGAATGGTTGTTGGGTGGTTGCTAGAGGGCTAGGGTGTTCTTTATGGGTTGCTAGGTGGTTTTTTACTGGTTCACTTGGTGACTTGGGTCCCTCCTACAATGTGCGTCTATTAAACTTTTTTTCCTTCCACCTTTTTTACCGTCCAGCAAGTGAAAATTGTAAGTGTGATACTGAGAAAAATAATAGCACACCCAGTTTGATGCTTACAGTTCAAATCAATGAGCAACAGCACCACTGATAAGAACATGGTATACACTTCTATACATGTCAGCAGGTACATTGTACTTTTCTTATTTAATGTGTTTTCATCATTCTCTCATTCCCAGCAGTGTTGCAATGGCGAGTTAGAGCTCATTGTTCATGCACACGGTAATATTTTAGAACAGATTTACAGTTTAATGTTGGAGCTCCAGTGGCGTGAACAGGCCTCTTTCATTAGACCACTGTGCCGTAGTAAATCTCAAGTGTTTTCAGAGGTTCATGCAAGCCTCTGGCGGGCCAATAGAGACCGCGTGAGTCGGTCAGAATGGAACAGAAAGCTTGACACAGTTTGACATGGCTTAAAATAGTCTGCCTCAGACAAATTGACAAACTCAGTTTAAAGGTAGGGTAGGCAAGTTTGGAGAGGCTAGTAATGGCAAGCTTAGAAAGCATAAGATCAGAGTAGGGCTGTCACTTTTTATTCGATATTCGAATATGCATTCGAACGTGACGTGAAATATCCGTAATCGAACTACAAATAAACTATCCGGTTTTTAAAGTGCCACGTGTAGCACATTTTTTACAGTCTATGATTAGACCGTTTGTTTTTTATTTTTAAAAAAGCGTGTTATTTTGAAAAGCGTGTTACATATGTTATAGTCAGATATGACGGCGTGCTGCAACATGCAAGCCAACGTGCAAACTATCGCAAATCAAAGTGAAAGTAAGTCGCAGACGCTTTAACACACAATAATAATAATCTTCATTAAAAGTAAAGAAACGAAATTATCTTACCAGGGCTGCCGCTCTCTCTTATTGCAGTCTTTGATGGTAGCTGATGATCAATAAAATGCAGCTCATATATGTTGCTTTCGGTGAGATTAAATCCATTAAATCTGCATATAGCGCGGGAATTGAAGATCGGATTTATATCCGTTTTGCAAAAACACATTTATGTGACCAGGTGTAAATGGAATCGTTTTGATAAATCAGATAGCTATCCGATCTGAAAAAACGCATGAAGTGGCCATGTGTAAACAGCCCGAGAAACGCAGCAGACGGCCAGAGCATCGCCAGGCGTCCAACAGCGTATGACTGCATACTGTCCTGCACAACCGGGTCGGCACCTTGCAGATGCACGTGTAAAGGCAAGGTTTATTTGCAAGGATATGAGGCCTATAAGTGTAATTTTGGGAGTCCTGTTTATGACTGTCAGGACTGTTAGTAAAGTTTTGATTAAATATCCGTTACGTTTTTTTTGTGTGTGTTTTTTCGGGCGGGGGTGGGGGGGTAGATATTCGAATATATAGCTTGGTATTTGATATCCGTTTGAATTCAATTTTTCTCAAAAGTGACAGCCCTCCAAAGTCTAATATATTATATAGACTCACTACATGCAAAGTGAGATATTTCAAGTCTTTATTTGTTATAATTTTGATGATTATGGCTTACAGCTTATGAAAACCCCAAATTCAAAATTAGAATATTGTGAAATGGTTTTTCATAAGCTGTAATCCATAATCATCAAAATTATAACAAATAAAGACTTGAAATATCTCACTTTGCATGTAGTGAGTCTATATAATATATTAGTTTCACCTTTTAAGTTGAATTACTAAAATAAATTGACTTTTGCTCCATATAAAAATCTTTTGAGTTTCATATGCATAAATAAATTTAGACCACTTAACTTAGTGATTACTATCGAGATTGTGAAGAGGCTTTCAACCAGCATAAAAAACAACTCGCCTACCCTGCCTTTAAATTGCTGGAAATACTGGTGGCATTTAGTCACTTTAGAGTCTCCTGATGGAGATTTAAGTGAGCTTAATCGTTCCACCATTTGTAGAAATCTCATTAAATGTGGCTCTTTTACAATCAGTGACAACAAAGACTGTGCATTAAATAACACCGACTAGAATGGAGTTGTTTGGTTGAAGAGGATTATGTGTGGACGGGTGAAGATGACATGCGCCTGTCTGTTGTTTGATAAATTGTCGCAATTTGTTGGTTTGTGCCATAAAAACCTGCTTGTAAAAAGGAGAGTCTTTGTGTTTTTTTTATATGAAGCCCTGTGGAGAGACAGATAGCAGAGAGAGGAAGGAACTGGATAGGTGAGGGATGATCCGTCTCTAGAGAAACAACACTAAACCTCATTAAAACAGCCATAAACCAACAATACAACACTAACACTTTTATCAAAAGTGACTTACATTGCATTCAGGGTTTACATTTGATCTGATCATGCATTCCCTGGAAATGGAAACCATGGCCTTATTTTCTTATTTTATGTTATTTGTTTGTTTCAATAACTAGAGAATAAAAAGTTCTTCATGGAGCGAGCACCAGACTCTAAAACACAATTTTAGATTTGTTCAAATGTTAGCCTGTATTTTAGTTATTTTAAAATTAATTTATGTAAACAACTGAATTAATATACACATAGTAAAATTAATTAATGCAACATTTTATATTTTAAATTTTATGCATAGCTTATCAGGAAATGAACCTAAAGTACACTATACCTTTTAAACACAAGTCATTATGGGGTGAATTAATCGTTTAATTAACAAGTGTGTGTGTGTGTTCTTGTTTATGTGATTTATGAGGACACAAATGTGTATAAAGACGTGTCGGTATTACAACTTAAACTTGGTCTTTGAGGACATTTAGCTTAAAATAGCTGTCAAATAGCTGAAAAAACAATGTTTTATTAAAAGTGTGTGTGTGCGGTGCGTGCGGTGTGTGTGAGGACATGCAGCTCTTCAACACTTTCCATCAGGGAAGCGTTAGACATGAGACTCACTCCTTGCAAGGTTTCTCAAGACCTTTTTATCAGCCACAAAACAACTCCCTGTCGTCAGCAATCATGCAACGCTTGAGATATGAGCAGTTCAGTCCTTTATTACATTTTAAAGAATAGAGGGAAGTGAGCAGGTAATTCATGTTTGGATCTGAAGCGAGATGAAGATGAAGATGATGATGATGAGAGTGAGGACCAGATGGAGAGCAGGTAGCAGGTTATCGTTACCTCATAGTCAGCGTGCAGATTAGGAACACATGGGCATGTCACATGACCTCTGGAGAGAGTTGCTATGGCAGCAGTGAAGCCACACACAGCAGTGAAGTTTGATTAGCTTTCACTGCCCTCTGGTGGACGCTCAAAACAAGAGAAATTGTATAACATATTATTAATATATTTAATTATTATAATTTTTATATTTATTATTGAATTTATTTTCAATTGTTAGTTTATTTTGCCCTTTTTTTCTGTATGTAGACTTGGGTCATTTGAACCCAATTTGAATCTTTTCTGAAACTCAAGGATACACGATTTACTGCAGTATTGTTTTTGGATTATTATTTATGTTTTTATAGTATTATTAATAATAGTACTTATTACTATAGTGTATTTATTATTATTTTGAATTAGCTATTATTTTAACATTGTCAGTTTACATTTTAGTCATTTTGTTATGGGCTTTTGTATTTTTAGTTGTGGTAATTTAAAAAAAAGTTTTTCCATCTAATATTTATATTTTATTTTATTTCATCTTTATTTCAATGACTAAAAATAATTTTGCATTGTTTTCCTTTTAGATCACAACACTGATTTTTTTTGCATATATTTTATTTCAGCTTACCAAAAATTATTATTATTTTGATAGTTTTAGGGTAACAATAACAATACTGATTTACTGGAATCTTTTTCCCAGAAGAAACAGCTGAGAATCTGGAGATGTAAGAAAAGTCTCCAAAAATCTGTGAGGTATGAAAGATCTCATGTCACACTAATCATGCTTGCTAAATGAATGAATACATCCCATGTCTACCCCAGGCGTTCGAGAAGCCCAGTGCACCCCAGAAGCCTCTTCCCGCTGACCCGCTGGGTCGAAACATCCGGGTGATGCGTAACCCGTCTGCAGTCCGACTCCCGGCTCCTATCCCGACCCCGGCCCGGCCCCGTCCCGCTGCACCTCACCCGCAGCCCTGCAGGTACACACACACACACACACACACACTCACTCACTCACTCACTCACTCACTCACTCACTCACTCACTCACTCACTCACTCACTCACTCACTGACACTCACACACTCACTCACTCACTCACTCACTCACTCACTCACTCACTCACACACTCACTCACTCACTCACTGACACTCACACACTCACTCACTCACTCACTCACTCACTCACTGACACTCACACACTCACTCACTCACTCACTCACTCACTCACTGACACTCACACACTCACTCACTCACTCACTCACTCACTGACACTCACACACTCACTCACTCACTCACACACTCACTCACTCACTCACTCACTCACTCACTCACTCACTCACTCACTCACTCACTGACACTCACACACTCACTCACTCACTCACTCACTCACTCAACACACTCACTCACTCACTCACTCACTCACTCACACACTCACTCACTCACTCACTCACTGACACTCACACACTCACTCACTCACTCACTGACACTCACACACTCACTCACTCACTCACACACTTACACACCCACACACACTCACTCACTCACTCACTCACTCACTCACTCACTCACACACTCACTCACTCACTCACACACTCACTCACTCACTCACTCACTCACTCACTCACTGACACTCACACACTCACTCACTCACTCACTCACACACTCACTCACTCACTCACTCACTCACTCACTCACTCACTCACTCACTCACTCACTCACTCACTCACTCACTCACTCACACACTCACTCACACACAAACTCTCTCTCACAAACACATACACACTCACAAACTCTCTCTCTCACACACACACACACACACTCACAAACTCTCTCTCTCTCACACACACACACACACACACACACACTCACAAACTCTCTCTCTCACACACACACACACTCACAAACTCTCTCTCTCTCACACACACACACACACACACACACACTCTCACACACACAAACTCTCTCTCTCACACACACATATACACACACACATTCACAAACTCTCTCTCACACACACACATACACACACACACTCACAAACTCTCTCTCTCACACACACACACACACACACACACACACACACACAGACTCTCTCTCACACACACACACACACGCACACACACACACTCTCTCTCTCTCTCTCTCGATCTCACACACACACACACACTCACACACATACACTTACTCACTCACTCAATCACTCACTAACACACACACACACACACAGTCCAGGCTTGTGCAAAATTCAGAATTTCAGAATTGGCCTCCATTCAATTCATGAACGAATTTGAATCTCACATGATCAGTGTTAGGAAGGTTACTTTGGAAATGTAATTGCTTATTTTTATGTTACCCATTATAAATGTAGTTTTGATTACTTTATTTTGATTACTTTATAAATGCAAAGCAATTTCCTTTAAATTTGATTAGTAAACTAATTGAATTGCACATTTTACCTCATAGTAATACAACTATTTACATTAATTTTGTAATTTAATAACATAATTTCATTACACGGAACTAGTCACTCCTCAACCCTGCATACATTTTTTTCTAAAATATGATCAAATGGATCTCAGATCCACAGTCTGCTGGATTTCATATTGTGAAAACAACAATACTGCATATTTTACATAAAATGTTAATCAGCTTTCATGCCACGTGGCATAGATGTACCCCATTAACACAAAGTAAAAACGATTAGCAACTAAGAATAAAAAAATAATACATCTTAAGCACATGAAAGAAAAGAAAACGTCATTCGATCTCTCTAAACCCCTCCTTTCTGAGAGCCTGCTCTGCTCTGATTGGTCAAATTGCCCAGTCTGTCGTGATTGGTCAAATTGCCCAGTCTGTCGTGATTGGTCGATCGCTTAGTGTGTGTCAGAAACCAAAGGCTCATTAGCATATCTGAATTTCTGCTTTTCCTCAGCTCTTGATACACAGTGATGTAACGATGCCGTCGGTTTTTACCAGACAACAGCGTCTTCTCGACATGATCAACACGAACCAAACTCTCCCAGTCTCAGATAAACTACAGTGTGTGAGGGCGGGGCAAAGCAGACGCTGTTCACCGACAGCCAATCAAGACCACAGGCTGGCATTATGCAAATTAGTCACAAACCTATGCAGGTTCAGCAGGAAGTGAGACTGGAATTACTGACGACTCGTTTCAGGAAGTTCACAATCACTTCTTTCTTTCAGAAGATAATAACTCCTTTTATCTGCACTTTAATCTGTGAAACTTTACAGACCTTTTACATTCACACACTGTAAACCCGAATAAGTTGGCAGAAGTTATGAAATTCAATGTTTAAGTAAGCAGAACTAGCAGATTTTTATTTTGTACTTTAACATTTCAAGTTAAGAACTATTAAAATGTATGAGTAGCCTATACTAATTCATACAATTAACTTAAAACTTTCATGTAATCTCAATGTGAACACTTTTATTAGTTTAAACTTAGTTAGCTTTAACAAGCTAATCCACTAACATACTAATTTTCTAACATATTAGCAATAGTATGTTATACAGAAGCACTTGCTGTGTGAGTGCAACAATATAAAAGTATTATTTGCTCTCAAATCAAGCGCATGCACCACTCGTCACCATGATGGGAACTATCCTAAAACCAACATTAACAGAAATTCTTCTATAATTAGCATAACAAAACATGAATCACTACTAAATATCCCACTTAACATTAATCTGGCACAAAAGAAACCCCATTATATTACACTTAATTTTAGCATTTACTCTCCCTTTCGAGTGCCATCAGCAAAGCATGCTGGGAAATAGACATCCCAGCTATTTCAGTTACACTTAAGTTTGTCTAAATTAAAATAAATCATTTCATAAAACTCAGAACAATGAGTCAGTTGAGTTAACTTAAAATATATCAGTTCTGTGAACTTGAAAGCAAAAGAAAGTGCTAAATACTCATAAAAGTTAATCTGACTGAACTAATTAGTTTAATTTAAGTTTGATTTATCTAGGATTTATTTGTCCTACTCAAACCAATTAAGTATTTTGAGCATTAGGGTTTACAGTGCAAACAAAGGGGAATATATATATGTTTGTTTTCAACAAACCTGCTCTGTCCAAAATACACCATCCTGTAGAAATGACCCAAAGAGATGAAGTGATGCATTTTCTGATTAGCGTTTTGTTGCACGGGTTCGCAGGCCTCCTCCCAAACAGCCGCCCACGCTGCCGAAGCCTCCGTTCCCAGCCGGAGTGAAGTTCAGCAGCTGAGAGCTGGCGGAGGGATTTCGGCCCCTGGAGACACTCGCTTTTTGCACTATGAACCTCTGCGGGACACGTGGCGTGTCAGAGTCCTGATGTGAGGGGTGACCTTTGACCCCCGCGGTGCTCTCCCTCTAAACGGTGCTATGAGTCCAAGCTCAGGTACATGTCACACGTTATTTATGTCGGTTACCAGCGTCGTATTTATTTGAGCACAGTGCACTGTGGTTGACACTTTCTCAATCGTAGCAATCGGTGGTTCGCCCACGTTTACCTGATTGACCTTTTGTTGTTGTTGCTATTGTTGTTGTTCGGACCTTTTTCGACTGTGTACCAGCGGAGGAAAGAGAAGACGGGGTATCTGTGAACATGAACGCTAAACTGGACTGAAACCAGATTTAAATGGAAACGTGAATTGGGATTTGTACTTTGCTAATGGTTCTGAGTCTGTGATGTCTTTTGGTATTTATGAAAAGGGCTTTTTTAACAATTTAATATGATTTAATAGCCATTTTTACGATCTATTTCAGACATGATTTAACCTGAATGCATGAAAATACTTTGATATGAGGTTGAATCTCACTCAAATATGTCCGGGTCACATTTCACCCCAAAGTAAAAGAAAAATTAATAAATTAAAATTTGCATTGAAAAAAATAGCCTCTTTTTTTTTTTACATTGTGACTTTTTAAAGTATTTTTCCCCTTATATTCTAATGACTGTAATACATCTGACTATTTTAATATATTTTTTAAATTCTAATTATTATCTATGTATTATCATTGATATATAGTCATTGTTAGTACAGTAAAAAAAATACTGTATATCATTAATGACAATCATCATAGATAATAAGAATTAGAAAAAAATATTAGTTTTTGATTTTTTTTTTGTATTTTAAATCAGAACAATCTAAAAGCAGTAAAATAAATACTATCATACAAACTATCATGGTGAATAAATATTACAGTTTAAAATGTATAATTATTATTTTTTGCTCTTGCATTAATGAGATTTTGAGTGGAAATTACAATTGTCATGGAAATCTTAATATTCTTAAAACTGAGCCTCATTTTCTTTTAAAGACTAGTCAGCTTTATTATTATAATGCTTTATACAGTAGATAATAAACAGCAAAGTAACAGAATGAATGCAAGTTGCTTTGGATTAAAGCGTCTGTTAAATTATTAAATTGTAATGGTGCAAACTCAATTAAATATGAGGCTGATTTAAAAAGCATCTGTCGTTTTCAAGTCTAAATTTAAATATATATCCAATATATAAATATATTTATGCTAAATAAAACAAAATATCTGTAAAATCATCAGGGCAAGATGATGTACTGTATTGCAATAATGAGAAGTTGTCTGGAAAATGTGTTTAAAATATCACAATGCAAACAATCATAAGGGTATTTTAAAACAAGCTTTATTGTTGTAAAAAAAAAAATGTTTTTGATTTTGAGGTGAAATATGAGCCGGACATGTGCAGAGAGGATACAGTCCTGAATAATGTGCTGAATTCACTCCATTTCACGTATAAACGAGTCTTGTTTTCTTTTTTTGGTGAGGATGAAAACATTTGCAACACATTTTATGCACATTTGCAGCTTTTGTTGATTTCAAAGCTCGTGAGGACGATACACAGATGTTGTAATGCAGTTGTGTTCAGACGGTTCACTCAGGAGATCTCAGCTTGGAGACCCGTAATAAGAGCACGTGTGTTTACTGGACAGATCGAGAGACACGGCGCTGATTTCATGACCATGATCCATATGCTCATATGTTCTGAAAATAGTTATGGTGCGGGGAAAAGATGAAATGAATTACATGAGGACTTTCTGTCTTACGACCTAAATAATGGAGCATTATAACGGGATTGTGGTTAATGAAAACTGACAAATCCTTCTCTAAATATTCCCATAATCCCGTTGGTCTCCCTCAAACACGCTGCGGTCAGTGGGTCGGTGTGTTTCATGGGTGATTTGTCCGGGTAAATGAAAACACTGCACTAAGAGAAAAGGATGTGCACACATTATTTAAAAATAGAGGTTTAGGAGTTATTATGGTCATGAGTTACTGGTCAGAATTAAAAATAAGTGCAAACTGGCTTTTCCTGTAACTCGCCTGTTTTCTGATCACTTTTTGAGAAACTACAACATCATAAACGGTTTAATTGAATAGCAAGAATGATAGTCTGGTGCACACTGATGAATAACAGACATAGTTCAACAGTTATGAATAACAGACATGCAAACATTGGGTCCTGATGTTTTACCGAGAGTTTGAGACTCAAAAATATAAACACTGCTGGTCAAAAGTTTGGGGTTGGTAAGAATTTTTTTTTTTTTTTTTTTTAAGGCTCTTCTGCTCACCAGGGATGTATTTATTTGATCAAAAATACAGTACAAAGAGAAATATTGTGAAATATTTTTACCATTTAAAATAGCTGTTCTATTGTGGTACTGTACAATTTTAATTCCTGTGATCAAAGATGCATAATTGACCGTTCACAAAGACCCGCCTCCCTTAGTTACCCGCCCCACTGTTGCTATGTCCGACAAGCTACGCCGCTCTCACACACACACACACACCATGTTCTCACGCAGTGAAAAACACATCGCGGAGCAGAGAGGAGACTGACAACACACTGACAGACACAGACCAGCTTACTTTTCGGTTCCTTTTGATATTAAACAAAGTCTCACCTTTCAAATTTGGTCATTTTTAAAAATAAATGTAAACAATAATAGCGTTTTGTGTCTCTTTAATGTGTCTGTCAGATCGCTGTGTCGCCTCAGTTAAAGCCGCTCGTGAACCGATCATCTCTTCCTTCTAGTTCATTTATAGCATCAAATAAACATGAATGAACATCAGAAAGAATGTTGTTTTAACCACGGAAAGACGTCAGTACACTCCGCTTCTCAAGTTCAAATCCTCCCATGTTAATCTACTAACTCTCCTGACTGCTTTGTCGGACAAAATGGCGGATGGCGAAATATGATTGGTCAGATCACCTGTCAATCAAACTCCCTGCAAAGGGTCAATTACTCCAGTCTTCAGTGTCACATGATCCTTCAAAAATCATTCTAATATGAGTATTTGCTGCTCAAGATACATTTAAGATTATTATCAGTGTTGAAAACAGTTGTGATGCTTTATATTTTTTGAGGAAAACATGATACATTATTTTCAGGATTCTTTGATGAATAGAAAGTTCATAGAACTGCATTTTTTTTTTTATCTTTTGTAAACTTATAAATGTTTTTACTGTCACTTTTGATCAATTGAACGCATCCTTGCAGAATAAAAGTGTTAAAATCTTACTGACCCCAACGTTTTGAATGGTGGTGCGCTTTAATAAGAAATACTGCAAAATAGTTGAAATGGCTGGAAATACATAAATATGTTTGGGATATTTCACCGTCCATTGGCAGTTGATGTTTGGCACTGAAACTCTGAGCCATTTATGATCTCAAGCTTTGAGGCCTGTATACTGGACACCTAGTGCCATTATTTCTCATTGTTTACATTGTAAATTCATCTTCTTTCACTGTATAAGCACGACATCTGAAGTGTCCTGTTGCCTTTTTACAGTTAAACCACACAGTGCATTACAGTCGACTGTTCAGATCTAGACGCTGGTTGATTATATGAAGATCACGTGTCTCTAGGTTAATGCCTTGCTTGTTTTAGTTATCATTATTATTCACTTTCAATCATGTTGTGTCTCAGTAAATCTACTCATGTAACGTTCTTTTTATTCAGTGTCACGGGTGTAAACTGCTTTTTTTTATGATAAATCTTCGATTAATCAAGAAATGTGAAATAAGATGCTGTACGTTGATGTCTGCAACACACAAATACGGTCGGCAACGCTAGTAAAGTTGTTTATGAAACTCATTTGTGGTTCGTCTCATTTAGTCTCGGACTCTTCCAAAAACAGACTGATGATGTTCTGAAGGAAATGATAAAGAAATATAATCAATTATCTATATACTTGCACATGTTGTATCAGGAAGAATGCCGTTTACCTCTTTTTCAAATGCTTTGGCATTTCCAGAGCGCTGACGCCAACCTAAACCCAGAGGAAGAGTCACAGATCAATCCACACAATCTGCTCATGACTAGAGAAAATTGTATTGCTCTTTAATAGAGACGTAATGCAGATTCATTTCAGTATTAAAATGGGTCTCACATTTCTCCTAACTTTCACGTTGTTTTCTTCAAATGAATGTTTATATTGTAGCTCATAAGAAAATTTGGTGTTCGGAAGAGAAATATTGAGTTCATATTGAAATCTCATGGTTACAGTAAAATCCCAAATGAGATCACTGTAAAACATGTACGTGATTTTAACGGTAAAAGACTGTAAAAATGCTACAGTGAAAAACTGTTAATTGGTTAATAGAAGTTTCCTTACTATATACGGTAAATAACTGTGATCGATCTAATGGTACATTTCATGTAATTTTTACAGGTTTTTTTTAAGTGAAAAAACGTAAATTGACATTCCCACCAATTCCTGCGTGACACTTCACATTTTATGTATTTTTGTTGAAATAACGGTTTCTTCATAGTTTTCTTAGTTTTTTTCTAATCAGTTATGTACATTAGGGTTTTACATTACATTTAATGTTGTTAAATTAATATTTATTGTATTTTTTACTTTCATGTGTGTTACCATGATGGTGTTTAATGTTTGTGTGAATGACACTGTGCAGCTTCTATATATTAGTATTAAAGGATAATTCCGGTATTTAACACCTTGAGTCTATATTGTAGTTTGTTTTGGATGAACAAGAGTGGTGGACAACATTTTTTTGACAATGGTTCCTCTCTCGAGTTTTTGACTATAAAAGAATTGGCCATGGACCCATTTAACATTGGAGTCAATGGTCATCTGAAAATGTCATTAAAACAGCCAATAATGTTCGTTTACAAAACTGTTAAACTCACCGAGTGATTAGTGGTGTTCGTTGATGATTATAAACAATATATCGTCGCAATATATGATTCCAATCCGGTTTATTTTGCTATAGTGGAACTATTTTTTCAGACACTTCACAACCGTGTAACTTCCGCTCAATATTTGAATCTGAAGCGTTAGCACACTCCCGACCACTTGATGGCGATAACCGATGTTTATGTCTCGCGGGACACTATCCACTTTTCATAATCCATGTTACAAGTAACAATTAATGAAGGTTTTGTTTGTTTATTTCGCTTACTCTCCCGGAGCACAGTTGCTCTGCTCGCTAGCCTTATGAGAAACGGAAGCGAGCAAAAAGGACTACATCGACCAAATGTAAACAGCCCCCTTTTCCGTTTCCGGTAGCGCATTTATATTAACGAGCACTCAGTCCTTCAACAGAATTCAATGGGATTTTACAAAATGACGAATAAAACACGACAGAAACTGTATTTTGCAACACTTTTTGTTTCTGGAACATCAACTAACATCACTAATCACTCGGTGAGTTGCACAGTTTTAAAAACTAATGTTAAAGGTTGTTTTAATGACATTTTCGGACATGCACATTGACTCCAATGTTAAATGGGTCCATGGCAAATTCTTTTATAGTCAAAAACTCGAGAGAGGAACCATTGTCAAAAAAATGTTGTCCACCACTCTTGTTCATCCAAAACAAACTACAATATAGACTCAAGGTGTTAAATACCGGAATTATCCTTTAACTTTCTAGTGGAAGAGCTGCTTGTGATGGGCTTTGATTGGTCATGTGACTCTTATCACTGCTGTGATTGGTGGATGTCAGTGTATTACAATGGTACAAAACAGATATTAATACTTCTTCAATAGGTCAGTAAATTAACATCATATCACATAATGAAATATGGTTTATTACTGTCAATTTTAAGTTAAGTCTGGTAAAACCTAAAACGATGCTACCGTAATTTTATATGGTACATTTCTGGCAACCACAGCTGCCGGTATTTTACCGTAAATTTAATGGATTTTTTTTTTTTACAGTTATTAATCTCAGATAGAAATGAAGAGCAAATGGAGACTTTGAACCGAGATCTTTTTCAGAAGAGATTCAGTTTTTCTGTGTGTTTGATCTGGGTTTGCGTATGGGAGGTTCTGACCTTGTTCTGGATGTTGGGATCGGCTCCTTTCTCCAGAAGCATTTTCACTAGATGCTCATAATTATTCAGCACAGCCACCTGGGAAATAAACATGTTTACACACATTATGTCTTTCAAATGAATGATCTTAATCACTATACGCATAAATGCATCCGCTAGCTTTATCACTCACATTAAACAATTTAAAAACAAACATTTTTATATGGTAAATAAAAGAAGAACATCTTTGTTACTGTTAATCGATAGGAGACTGGGCTAGTTGTCACTAGCTATCAGTTTTATTTGAGTACTGTATTATTTGTTAATATTTTTTATTACAGCCTTCTCCTTTTAATACTTCAACGTACTTATATCTGCCAAGGCAAAATTTATAATTTTCTAATTATTTCTAATTTGTGTGTTAAGTTTTACATCTGATATTATGTTTTATTTCAGCTTTATTTCACTTACTGAAAGCTTTTAATGCTTTAGCTTTTTAAATTTTAATAGCTTTAGATTTAGTGAACAATAACAGCACTGCTAACATGGTTTGAGTCAGAATTTTTTTTTTTTTCATAAGATAGAATAAAATATTTAAAACTACTACATTATTCTCAAATAATTTTCACTAAACAGCAGGTTTCCCATTGGAACTTTTTTATCTTTCTTTTTTTAACAATTCTGGCATTGTTTATAACTCAAAATTTGGACTTTATCCCAGTTTCACAGACAAGGTTTAAGCTAGTCCCAGATTAAAATGCATGTTTGAGGTGTTTGAACTGAAAGCAACTTGCACTGATATATCTTAAAATAAGTCAGTGCCATTGTTTTGTCTCAAGATGCACATCAGTAATGTGTTTTCTAAGGTACGATTATAAAACGCTACTTAAATGCCCTAACTGAAATAAGGTCTAATCCTGGTTTAGTCTAAGCCCTGTCTGTGAAACCAGGCCTATAACTCACAATTCTGACTATTTTCTTGCAATTCCTGTATTCTTGTGAACTGCAATCTTTGTTCCTGGGCAATAAAGTTCAGTTTTCAACACAACAGAATTAGGCCTGTGTTTTTACAGGAGTTAACTTTCAAAAATAGACGTACAGAGAAATATGCACTTGATTAAAAGTGTGTCAACTAACTGTTAGTGGTTTATTAGATTGCGTTCAGACCATGAGTGGTGTTTTCCCGTCTCTGTCCTGCACATTTAACATCCGCACCAGCAC
The DNA here is from genome assembly GCA_033366665.1 of Phoxinus dragarum. Classification (NCBI taxonomy): domain Eukaryota; kingdom Metazoa; phylum Chordata; class Actinopteri; order Cypriniformes; family Leuciscidae; genus Phoxinus; species Phoxinus dragarum. Next base: position 36,740 of record JARPMJ010004020.1, read on the forward strand.
TGATCAACAGTGAAGCTACAGCCGTGTCTCCGGTCATGACCGACACGATCATGAGAGGCGTCCACAGGGCGCTGTCCTGCACGTCAGTCTGAGACACAAAACACATTACGAGCAGTGAATCAGGCACATGATCATGAGAGTGATGTTCTCACCTCGCACCCGTCCTGTATGAGGTACTGCAGGATGGGCAGGTGTCCCCCGACTGTGGCCCAGTGCAGAGCACAGCAGCTCGACCTGTCCCGAGAGCGCCAGGACGCCCCGCAGCTGCGCAGGAACTTCACCACGTCCAGGTGCCCGTGGAAACATGCGAACATCAGGCTGATCACCACACACACACACACACACCACCACCACACGTTGATGCAACTACATTATGAGGACTCTCCATAGGCGTAATGGTTTTATACTGTACAAACTGTATGTTATATCCCCATACACTGCCCCTATCCATAAACCTGCCCATCACAGGAAACATTCTGTATTTTAATTTTTTTTATAAAACATAGTTTTTTATGTTTTTGAGCTATTTAAATTATGAGGACTCATGAAATGTCCTCATAAACCACATTTAAGTTGTAATACCAGTGAAATACACGTCATTATACACATTTGTGTCCTCATAAATCACATAAACAAGAGCACACACACACACACACACACACAGGAGACCAACATGTTCATACTCGGACCCCAGTCAAATATTAGCCTACTGATAAATCCTCATGTGTCAATGGAGATTAATGTGGAAAATAATTAAAAAGGTAATTCCAACTTTTTTCCAAGTAATTTTTGTTTACTTTTGTTTACAACGTTTATAATTATAAATTGAATTAATTTTTTCACAGTTCCGAGTTTCTGACTTTTACCTCGCAATTTCTAATTTATAACTTACAATTTTGACTTTTTTCTCGCAATTGCAAGTTTCTACCTCGCAATTCAGACATTATTTCTCACAAATTAAGTTTATAACTTGAAATTCAGACTTTTTTTTTTTGCAATTCCAAGATTGTAACTCACAATTCAGACTTTTTCTTGCAATTCCGAGTTTATAACTCACAAATGACTTCTTTCTCACAATTGCGAATTTATATTTCACAATTCTGACTTGTTTACACTCATTAAAAGTCAGAATTGAGATATATAAACTTGGAATTGCAAGGAAACAATTTCAGAATTGCTTGTTATTAACTAATCTAATTTTAAGTTAACTAATAGTTCACTAATAATGTCTGATGTTGTTTCTGTCAGCTGTTAAGATTTTGTTTGATTTCAGTTTGATTCATTCAGACAGTTCATTCACACACATAATTGTTTCTACTGGTTTCTCGCATTGAAATATCAGGATAGCCAATACTTTATAATACAGAACACAAAAAGAGCGCTGGAGGAGGTGAGTATTTACCTAGAATTAGGAAACATAAGTTGGAAATGTCTTTTATCGTTTGACAGTGATGCAGATCTTTTATTTTACGGCTCTACTGTACGTAAAAGATCGTTTTAAAAGGTAATTTATATCCATAACAATATCCAAAAAAAGATTTAGAATTAAAGTCTAGAAATGCTACCGGTTCATAACATGAGAAATACACAAAAACTCACCTGTCTTTGCCACTGTTGTTTTTTTTGTTCACGTCTGCGCCATGATGCACTAAAATCTGAACTCCACTGGAAAACAAAACACAGATGGATGGATGGATGGATGGATGGATGAATAGATGAAAGGATGGATGGATGAATAGATGAAAGGATGGATGGATGAATATATAGGGATGGAAGGATGGATGGACAGGAAGGATGGATGGATGGATGGATAGGAATGGATGGATGGAAGGATGGATGGATGAATAGATGGATGGATGGATGGATGGATGAATAGATGGATGGATGGATGGATGGATGGATGGATGGATGGATAGAGTTTACCTAGTAAAGCCCCTCATTACGGCGATCATTAGAGGTGTAAAGTCCAGTCTGTCAGGAACGTCCACTGTGACTCTTCTACAAGGACACATCAACACAACACATCACATCCTCCTGCACAAGAACATGTGACTGAGGGTCTCATTTGTTAAGGAGCAATCCCCAGATTCCCAGAGGAACCGGTTGAGGAGCACTTCAGCAGAAGAAGTCTCACCGAGACGCCAGCACTCGCCGGAGCTCCACCTCATCACTCCTGAGGACAGCAGTGTGTAGATCCTTCCCGTTCAGAGGCTCCTCTGACCAAACACACACAACGTTAATAAATTATCAGATTTATTAACGTTGAAGGACAACTCGTGCATAGACTGCATGTATAGCACAACATTTACAGAACTGAACCTGATTTAATTAAAATGCATCATTATTCACCATTATAAATGCAACATTCTTTCTTCAAAATTAGGCACAGACAAACTACAAATTAATGTTATTTTAATCTTAGTACATTGTTTACTGAGATTAAAATAATATTAATTTCACATTAATTTTCTTTTAAAACTACTTAAGTATAAAAAAATAATTCCAACCTTTTCTGCCTAAGGTTTCTTAAGCAAACGTCAAAGTTTAGTTTAGATTCCAATTTCCAAGTAATTTGTGATAAGTCACGAGTCGCACGGCTATATTTGTGGCATTAGCCAACAATTGTAGCCTATGGGTCAAAATTAGCGATATTTCTTTTATGACAAAAATCATTAGGATATTAAGTAAAGATCATGTTCTATTAAGAAATTTTGTAAATTTCCTACCGTAAAGATATAAAACATGTAGCCTATTTTTGTGAGTGAATGCAGCACAATCGCGAGCATAAATGAACAACTTTAAAGGAGATTTTCTCAATGTTTAGTTTTTTTGCACACTCAGATTCCAGATTTTCAATAGTTGTCGACCAAATATTGTCCTATCCTAACAAACCATACATACATCAATGGAAATTTATTTATTCAGCTTTCAGATTATGTAGCCCCGCCCCTTTTCAGCGCTGCACTCACTCGTTGTCTTTAGTCTTCCGGTCTGTATTTTCACAGCGATCTTACGTATTTATGAATGAACGGCTCGTTTTAAAGTCTTCCCAATCTACTGACATTTGTTAAGACGTCTGCTTCAAACATTACAATCCTCATGATAACTTTCGTTAACTTTACATGAAGTAAATGAATCCACTTTAAAAGCTAGTTACTCCTGGACAGCGATCCCATTGAAATACACAGAGCGACCGCAAAACGGAAGTTCAAAGACAATATTCTAAAGATGGCGGCGCCCTTGTTTATCTGGCGCATAAGGTCTATAAATCTCAATTTTAAAAATTTTACACATAAGACTGGTTTTGTGGTCCATGGTCACATTTTGATTCTAATGAGATGTCATACAATAACACAGGTTGTGTGTCCTTACTGTCAGTTGAAGCAGAGATTGATGGGTATACTCCTGCTGACCTGACGGCCACGTGACCTTCAGTCTGAATGTGTAAGTGGTTTTCGGTTCGAGATTCTCCACCGTGAAGCTTGTGTTGTATCCTCTAAACATGTCATAAACGTTGAGAAAATACTGAACCAAAAACTGTTGCATGATAATCAGCTCAGCTGTCTGGTGCATTTACAGGAGAACTCATTTAAAGGTCCTCTAGTAAATCAGAAATGAAAATATCCCATAATGTAGGCTACTCACCCTCAAGCTAGATGTATGTATATATTCTTCTTCAGCCAAACACATCAGTGTTATATTAAAACACATCCTGGCTCTTCCAAGCTTTATAATGGGAGTGAATGGAAGGCCAAAAAAGCACATCCATCCACCATAAAAGTAATCCATACGGCTCCAGGGGGTTAATAGATGAAAGTATTAAAACATTCATATTTGTTTAACTTTATAAACTATAATCACTGGTAACGGCCGTACGCGAGTCTAGGGCTGCATGCGTTCCAGTCCACTTTTAGACACGCACGTTGCGAAGTTCCCTAAGCACTTCCCCTTGGGGAATACCTGCTGCCATTTTGAAGTGCGTTCCACTTCGTGAAGTGACGAGGGAAGTTTATATGGACAGACCCTCGTTCCCTCGATTTTGACAGAGGGAGCGAGTCTACTTCATACAGTATGTACACTTCAGGCACCTATATGTCCCACAATGCAGTATGATTGTGACGTCACCACCACAGACATGTCTCGTCTAATCCCACCACAACAAACAACTCTATATCAATTATAATTGTTTTACTATTTAAAAACAACCCAAGGTACATTTGGATGCTGTATTAAACTGGTCGGGTCAGAGGTCACTCTTCCGCAGGAACTATTATGTACTCATGTTATCCAGAAGCCAGTGATTATAGTTTGTAAAGTTATAAATATGGATATTTTTCTTACAGAAACGCATCGCTTCGCTTCAGAAGGCCTTTATGGGCCGTATGGATTACTTTTATGATGGATTTTGGGCTTAGAACAGTCTATTCACTCCCATTATAAAGCTGGGAAGAGCCAGGATATTTGAAAGAAGAAAGTCATATACACCTGACCTAGGATGGCTTGAGGGTAAGTAAATTATGGGATAATTTTCATTTTTGGGTGGAACTACCCCTTTACATTGGTCTGTTATGTGCAGGCCTCACTTGTGTATCTCTTTATATGAGTGTTTTCTGGCGTTCTTCTGTTCCAGGACGAAGCAGGTCCAGTAGTCCCGGGTCGGGCCATCTCGTCCAGATGAGCTCAATGCTGTGATGACTCACCTGTCCTGCGGTCAGAACCCCACCTGGACACGCGGAGGAATGGCAATGTGATCATCCTGAGCGTCACATGCAACATTCGACCACTAGACAGCGCCAAAAAAGACAAACATGACTGGAGTTGGGGCTGAATTATTTAACGTTATATTATTTCCCTAATTATTAATCTGAGTGATTAACCATTTAATTTTCTTTAAAAACTTTATAATAAACTAACATATTCTCTTATAATAAATATTACATATTTTATACTTTCTTATTTCTGTTTTTTTAAATAGTTTATTATTATTGTAAATGTTTATTTATATTTTATATTTCTGTATATTTTTTATTTAATTAAAATATAATCGCCTATAATAGTTTTTTATGTATTTATTTGGTATAGGTCTACTATTCATTTATTTACTTAATTGAATTAAATACATTATTTATTTATTTAATTATTATATTTTCTGTACGTTAACATTATTAAGCCTTAACAGTTTTAACTGGCGAGCTGAACATATCTAGACATTATACAACTACAAAAGGAGTAACTAGAAATATGGTCAAATGCATATTACCTGCAGGATCCATTGGCAATATGAATCCTACAAATCAATAAATAAATCGATCCAGGTGGTGATTTTAAAGGCTGTATATTGCTTTTGCTGTATGTTACTGTTGCTATAGCAACACAAGTGAAGTGTGTGGAACACTCATGATGATGATGATCTTTAACATTTTATATAATGCTGCTGGGGCTAAGTTAGTTGTCACACTTTTTAGTGAATATTTCTTATTGACAGTTAAAGTTTATTTTTGATAGTCAATTAAAATATATAGCCAATGTATAAAATAAAATAACTGTTTATGATGGCGATGACTGTCTCATACTCTCATTCACATGTGGTTGTGTGTGTATCTGTGATCATGCGCAGCTGCGATGTGAAGTGGATTAACTGGGCAGGTCGCGCGCCCGCGGTCACACGACAGCGCTCCGGAGCGCGCACCAGCGTTTCCAGACAGTGCGGTGAGATTTCCAACACGTAAGCTATCCACTATAGCGAGCTTTTAAGGGTGTTTAGGACACATGCACGAGCACAGAGGTGTGAAGCATCTGATCGAGTGCGTTTATAATAATCACATGTGTTCAGCTGGTCAGTATGGCTGGAAACAGTGAGATATCAGAAGGAGAACTCAAGAGAGAGGAGGAGGAGGAATCTGACTGTGATCTGTTCGAGTTTGGAGATGATCTGGAGCTCAATCAGTTTGATGGATTGCCATACTCCTCCAGATACTACAGACTCCTGCAGGAGAGGAAAACTCTGCCTGTCTGGAAACACAGACATGAATTCATGACTCTGCTGGAAAACAATCAGATTGTTATAGTGTCAGGAACAACCAAGACTGGCAAAAGCACACAGGTGAGCTTATCCATCACGCTTTACTGTATCACTTTGTGCTCTTTTAAATGCTAAACTTTTTAATGGGTTCAATGACGATTTGTTTACTATATTTGGATGTTTCTTCTGGTCTAAAATGTGCCATTGATTGATTTTACATTTGGCTGGACTGCAAACAAGCCGAGACACTAAATTCACATTTGAGTAATCTCAGGAAAGTGTGTAACTATAGCTTCAGTTTTAACTTCAGCACATTAATAAGAAGCACTAAAAATAGTCTAGAGAAACATAAAGCCTGCACACTGCCATGAGTTTGAGAGGGTGAACTTCTTGCTTTACTGTTCATTGACTGACCAGCACCTCATCTTCTTTACTATAAAAATCATATGCTTTTGAACTGGACTGAGGTCTGTCACTGCTGTATATTGTCAGTAATAATAAGTATTGCTTTATTATTTTCACTTTTGGGGAATATTAAAGTCTGTCTGTTATTTGTTTTGACAGTGTGTGTCTAATCAATTGAGAAAATGGCCTATTCTACATATATTAGAATAATAACTATGCATAATGAATCCAAATTAATGATGTAATGTATTATTTATGTCTATTTTCAAAACGTGTTTGGACTAATGATCAGTATTTAATTTCTTTTTAATTCTAATTCAGTAAATCCCTCGTCCAGGTCAAAATCCTGCAAGTTGCTGCCAATTTGATTCCAGACATTATAGAAATTGAAGATAATAATAGATCAACTAAACACTATTTCTCCATTGCATGATATGAGTCTCAGACCTGCTGTTTGCATTTGGCCTGATCGTGATTCTTAAATCTGAGTAAATATACTTTACTTAGTTTTAAATGAGGTCATCGGTTGTGTATCATGAGAATGTTTGCTGTCTAGTGAGTCAGTCAGATATTGTGTTGAACAAATAGTGTTGATTCAGCGGAGGACAAACTTTGTCTCTGCCTTCATTTTTATATTATTTGAGTGTTGAGCACCGCAAAATAGTTTTTAGAAAATAAGAAATAGTGCTGTCCAATCGATACATACACAATATTAGAAGCGCATTAATCGATTGGACAGCTCTATTTCTTATTTTCTATTGTTTCTATTTATATATGAAACAATTTTTTCATATACTGTGTGTGTGTGGGTATATATATATATATATATATATATATATATATATATATTATATATATATATATATATATTTATATTTGTATATGTTTATGTTAGATGCGATTAGATTTAACAACACTAGAAATAATACATCTAGTTAATGCTAGGTTTAAAACAAGACAAAAATCTAACAATGGAACCGATCAAAATACATTTCTCTGAAAATATTAATATCTTAATAGTCTTATAATCTTGTGCAATTTTTCTGTGTTTTAAGAAGTAGTTGAAACCAAGTAATACTGATTTAGAACAGATTTTTTTTAGATCGGCTAAATTATCTAAATAAATAAAATTTCATGCATTCATTTTGAGTCCTGAATTACATTTCAATCTTCTTCTTTTTTTAAGTGTCTGCTAAAATGTATTTTCTTTTTTTTTTGTCCTTGGTATGATTGACATTTGAATGGAAGCCTTTGTTTCTAAATGGTGAGATATATACTTCATATTTACAGTTGTCCAGTTTTATCGTCTGAAAGATGATTTGTTGATTTTGCATGAATGCAGATTCTGGCATTATGATTTGCAGTTTGTAAATGTGTATGAAGTATAAATAGGAAGCCGTGCACCTGTTAAGTTGACCCGACCTGTCTTTAGCAGATGCCCAGACCGCTCAAACCTGCAGCTGCTGAACACAGTTGAGGACAGATTTTAATGTCGACTGCCGGCAGAGAAAGACTGACACCAACGCAGTGTGTGTGTGGCACATAGAGAGAGGAGAGCAACAGGCTAGCAGTTGTCATAATTGTTACCTGAAGGCCTCCACATGTTCCCGTCTCCTGTAGATCCCTCAGTGGTGTGCAGAGTTCTGTCTGTGTGCGCAGTACCAGAACGGTGTGGTGGTGTGCAGTCAGATCCAGAGACGGCAGGCTGTAGACCTGGCCCTCCGTGTTGCAGACGAGATGGACGTCAACATCGGCCACGAGATCGGATACAGCATCCCGCTGGAGACATGCAGCTCCAACGACACTATTCTCAGGTCTGTGTGAAACCGTGAGAAACTGTGAGAAACACACCACACTGAAATGCTCACTATTACCAAAAGTTTTCAAGTTGGTGATATTTTATGTTTTGTGGTTTGGTTTGGCCCAGTCAAGTCAAGTCAAGTCAAGTCAAGTCAAGTCAAGTCAAGTCAAGTCAAGTCAAGTCAAGTCAAGTCAAGTCAAGTCAAGTCAAGTCAAGTCAAGTCAAGTCAAGTCATTGTCACCTTTATTTTTATAGCACATTTAAAAACAAAGTGATTTACAGATTAAGCAAAAATAAAATAAACATTTAAAAACAACATAATTCTATCAGCTTCAAAAAAAACACAGTTAAAGTATGAGGAGAATGTGCTCCTCAAATGCATGCCATACTTGCTTTATTATACGGGTCAGGTTCACAAGTGCAGGGAGGCATTACTCTGGCTATGACTTCTCTATGGAGGACTACTGAATAATGTCTACATAAATATATAATAAATAACATGTAATTTACTGAGATTTAATGCATGGAACATTTTTTTTTTTTTTTTTTTTTTAAATGTGTCTAGTCAAGTATGTATTTTATTTTATTATATTATAGAAATGTGCCTAGTTAAATCTGTCTTAAAACCTATAATATATTATTTTAATTTATAATAAAAATGTTTTTTTTATTATGCATTTTACACACACTCATATTATACATATTATTAAAACACAAACTTTTATGTTAGATGTGATTAATCACAATGAATTGATTTGACAAGCACTATAAAAAAACGATTAATGAAAAACATTAGATAAAAATCCATATTTTATTTAATAAAAAATTGTCTAATCAAATGTCTTTTCATTTTATTATAGACAATTTATTTAATATATTTTAAAGAACTTTGTCTAGTCAAATGTCTCAACCTGTTTATAAAAGTGTGTGTGCGCGTGTGCGTACGTGCGTGCGTGTGTGCGTGTGTGCGTGTGTGCGTGTGCGTGTGCGTGTGTGCGTGTGCGTGTGCGTGTGTGTGTGTGTGTGTGGTGTGTGTGTGTGTGTGTGTGTGTGTGTGTGTGTGTGTGTGTGTGTGTGTGTGTGTGTGTGTGTGTGTGTGTGTGTGTGTGTGTGTGTGTGTGTGTGTGTGTGTGTGTGTGTGTGTGTGTGTGTGTGTGAGAGAGAGAAAACACCTACATTTACATTCAAAAACGCCTATTTTGTAGCTTATTTATCTATAAATACCAAAACCAAACGCACGTCCTGTGCTGCAGGTACTGCACTGATGACGTCCTGCTGCGTGAGATGATGTCAGACCCGATGCTGGAGCATTATGGGGTGGTGGTGATCGACCAGGCCCACGAGAGGACCGTGAGCACTGATGTTCTCCTGGGTCTGCTCAGAGAGGTGCTTCTCCAGCGGCCCGAGCTGCGTGTGGTGGTCCTGTCCGCGCCGCCCGCCTCAGACACTCTGTGCACACACTACGGGAACGTCCCGCGCCTGCAGGTGGAAGCCCCGAGCGCCGGCGAGGTGATCCACAGCAACAGCAGCAGTTCTGAGAGCTTCTATTCGGCTCTGAGACTCGCTCTGGAGGTCCATCGATCCAGAGAGCCTGGAGACGTTGCAGTGTTTTTAGCTTCTGAGCAGGTGAGGTGAAGTGTGCTAGTGCATTAGTGCTCATGTGCTGTTATGTAATGCATGTTATTTGACCAAAAATGTAAGCATTAAAGGGGTGGTAAAATGCCCTTTTCACAAGATGTAAAATAAATCTCTGATGTCCTCAGAGTGTGTGTGTGAAGTTTTAGCGCAAAATACCTCACAGATATTTTTATATAGCATGTTAAAGTTTTCACTTTTTGAGGGTTTGCAAAAACACACCGTTTTGTGCCTGGCCCTTTAAATGCAAATGAGCTGCTGTAGGGGGCGGGGTTTCAAGAGCTGGTGTGTGCTAGCAGCTGCGATTACCACACACACACACACACACACTAAAATGTCAGAAACTGTTCTACCTTTAATGTTAAAACGCAGTCAGACAAAGATGGAGAGACTCGAGAAGAAGTGACAACATGTAGAAGCAACAGGACGTCTCTGAATGGTTAGTGGATGAATTTATGTTGCTGATGTGGAGTTAACTATCTTCAATTAGCATATTCTGTCATGATAATCTATAAACCGCTCGTATAGGAACTGTTGTGAGATGCACACAGAGTGACTTTCTATTGCATGTGAAAAGATGGATGCTAAAGTTTGAGCTGACTCACAAATGTGCTCGACTACAACAACTCTTCCTCTTCTCAACATGGACTGTGTTCCCGGGGCGGGGCTTATGTAAATTATAGGGTTGCTGATGTCACTGACCCGTGAGGAATGTCGTGTAGTTCCTACCAGCCGTTTTAAAGTCCTTTTCTTTAAAAGTAAATATCTTCCTTTGCTTTGAACTTTGAGCGTTGTAACTTTGCAGATGTTGTTTATGATCAAACAGCAACATTACACACTAACTAAAGCTAGAAAAGTGAAATCATACTCAACCACCCCTTTAAGTATTTGGGCAATTGTTGCAAATTCCACCCTAAGCAGATTCTAGCCTGGCTCCGCCCAATTTTTTATTTTCCTTCAGTACGTTGTCTGGGTTTGTGGTGTATTCTTGGGTTTTCTCTGGTCATTTTTTTACCGGTCCAATCAGTGAACAGAGGGAGTGGCTGAGAACGATGACGTTGAGGTTGTGCGCTAGTTTGAGTTGTCGTCACGACCAAACGTTAGCGATTGGTTACGGCAGATCCAGAGTGACTCTGGGCAGATCCAATAGTTTTAAACTTCAACAGAGTACCCGCCTTCAAGGAAGTTAACGCTTGTCAATGGAGAGAGGCCAGACAAATGAAATGTACGAGAGTCTGGTAGGACCAGGCTAGGATGATTCAGGAACTGGAGAGCTCATGTTCACACCAAGCGTGAATGTTTAGTCTTCTAAATATTCTCACTGACCAATTAGACGAGAGCATTTATGTGCTGACTAGTACACTTCCTTTTAAGTGTGGAGTCAGTACGATTTTTTTTAAAATGTTTTTGGAAAGAAGTCTCTTCTGCTGCATTTATTTGATCAAAAATACAGTAATATTGTTAAATATTATTACAATTTAAAATGTTCTATGTGAACATATAGTAAAGTGTAATTTATTCCTGTGATCAAAGCTGTATTTTCAGCATCATTACTCCAGTCTTCAGTGTCACATGATCCTTTTCACTGTATTATTAACAGTTGTGCTGTGAAATTCATTTGTGTAAACAGTGCTACATTTTTGTTTTCGCATGCTTTGAGTAAAAAGTTTAAAAGAACAGCATTTATTTGACCACAATCTTTTCTTGCAATATAAATGTATTTACCGGTACTGTCTTTTTTTAATCAATTTAATGCATTGTTGAATAAAAGTATTAATTAATTTTTTCAAATGACAGTAGTGTAGGTTTCAAGTTCGAGTCTCTATGATATTCTGGTCTGTAGATCTGGCTTGAGTCCCTTCTTCAATGTTATGTTTCACTCTTATTGGCTGCCGTGTGGAAAAAGTCTGATCTAATTTTTTAAGTCTGATCACTTACAAAAACAATAGCACACCAACCAGGGAAGAAGTTGCACACAGAAGATGGGTTAGAGGTTGTTCAAATCCCGAATCATAAGTTTTAGCAGTAGCAATAGTAGCTAACAGTGATGCAGCACTAACACAATGTTCTGCATGAAGTCAATGACATTGTTGTGTTCAGCAGAATCAGCAGCGTCTGAATGAATGAGTCCACTCAGCTCTTCCCCTGTTGCTGACTCTCTGCTCTGTAAAATCACATTAATGCCTCTCACAAATCTAAACTGAGTTTGCTCATATGTGGGGTTTGTAACTTGAACAAACTGGCGAGCCTGAGTATTAAACTTTGGCGTAAGTTTCGCATTTCGAGGACGGACAGGAATGTTTCCTCGAATCATGTGTCTTATTGAGTTAAGGTGTTACTTTTCTAACCTGTTGGACACATTTTGTGTTGTTAGTTGATGATTGTGTGTGTGTGTGTTTCAGGAGGTCTGTGTGTGCCTGTAATATTCTCACTAAAGAAGCGTCCAGAATGAGTGCATCTCTGGGAGAGCTGTTAGTAATTCCTCTGTTCCCCCGGACACACCGGAATATGTCCACCAATCACAGAAAGCCAACAGACAAGTAGGCGGGTCTTCATTTCCTGTAGCCAATCAGAGGATCTCTTCTGGCCGGTGGACACCATTAGTTTCGTCATTGATACTGGAGTAGAGAAGAGATTAGTGAGTGTGCTGGAAATCATATTTGCACCAAAAATATGAGTGAAAAGTCTTTGAACAATAAATTCATATTTTCTGTGTGCCATTGTTTTTGTAGGTATATAACCCCACGAGTGAGAGCCAGTTCAGAGGTCATCCGACCCATCAGTAGATGTCAAGCCGAAATCCGCAAACGACTGACTGGATCAACGGGTGTGTTAACTTTCAGCAGAATCTGCTCAAGCTGCGGTTTCTTTAAGACTTAAAAATTGTGTTTCCTTTAAGCAAAGCAACAAAAGAAAAAGTGTTAAAACTCGGCTCAGGTTTTTGCCTTATTATTAAAAGCCGCATCAAAGTAGATTTGCTTTTGTGATGAATTGTGCCAATCACAATTCTGTATGCAAATATGTTGCACCAGTTGCAATTCACTATGCAATATTATAATATCATCACCGTCGGTTACTTCTTGAATGGCAAAGTTTACATTTAAGTCAATAGGAGATTTTCAAAAACTAACAAATCTGTAAAAGTTAAGAGTTTTTGACATTATGAGCTTCATGCTGAATTAATTGTGAAGAAGAATAGAACAGAATTGTCATAATTCTTAGTACAACTACATTTTACTTTAAGTTGTTTGGCTGTTCTTTAGATAGTCATTAGCTTTGTTTCCATCCACCTATTTGTATGCAAATTTTGGGATGTCACACAGAAAAAAAATGCTGGATAGAAATTTCAAGATACGCATACATTAAAATAATGCACAAAAAAAACTTGTGCTCAATTGAGGCGTTTCATTTCTTTATCCGATAAGAAGACATGCATATAAAGTTTGATGGAAACACATTTACTGAATAAATCCCTCGATGTGCAACAAAAACATCATGTGACTTTGCCTCAACAGAGGATGAGATTGGATAACTGGACTGACCAGTGGACCAATCACATCGCACAGCTTCTCAAATGTTGATTTGGTTGCTCGGAAACGCCTGAGCCAAAGTCTGGCATCAGAATAATTTGGTTTAATTTCCTCCCGAAGCGTCTCACACTATTGTGTTCCCAAACACCAGCATCACGATTGCAGCAACTTCTGATGTTATTACTGATGTTTTGCACCAATTTCCCAGGAAGTTATGATTTTGTTCTCTTGAACTCATGAGATGGGAACTGTGCTTTATTCGTAACTGTTTTATGCAATATTTAAAGTGAAATTCGTGATTTTTAGATGAAAACATAAATGTTGTGAGTAGTGAATCGATGTTGAATCTGTTGGTTTGAAGGGAAGTGCTTCTGTTTGTATCCTGAGGACCTTCAGCTTCCCGCTGAGATCCGTCCTCGGGATCCTGGATTCAAACATCACGTCCACAGCGCTCTTTCTGAAGAGGATGGAGGTGGCCGGCATCGGACACTGTGACTTCATTAGCAGACCTGGTGGGTGAGACTTCATTTCTTTTGGACTAGGATTTCACAGTGGCATAAGAGAGGATCTTCTTCAACATCTAACTTTACAGATGAGAGAAATGTCTCTAAACACCACTGACAGATCAGATAAAAGTCAGATTCTTCATGAACACACACCAGGTTCAGTCTGCATAGTCCTTTACTAAATGGCAAAGTTATTTTCGTTCTTCGCTTTGGGGTAAAAAGAAGTTTGAAATCTGTGACCCTGGATCACAAACCCAGTCTGGAGTCGCACGGGTATATCTGTGGCAATAGCCAACAATACATTGTATGGGTCAAAATGATCTATTTTCTTTTAAGCCAAAAATCATTAGGATATTAAGTAAAGATCATGATCCATGAAGATATTTTAAAATTTCCTACCGTAAATATATAAAACATGTATTTGCAGAGTGAATGCAGCACAATCGTGAACATAAAAGCACAACTTTAAAGGAGATTTTCTCAATGATTTTCAAATAGTTGTATCTCGGCCAAATATTGTCCTATCCTAACAAACCATACATCAATGGGAAGATTATTTATTTAGATTTCAGGTGATGTATAAATCTCAATTTCAAAAAATTGACCCATGACCCATATGTGAGCAGCGATAAACTGTTAGCGAACATCCGGACACCGCACGTTAATATGAATATGTAAATATGTTCTACGTAACAAAATAAACGCACAACAAAAATGCCAACGGTGAGAAAACAACAGTTAAGTGTTGTATAGGATGTGTATTTATACGACACTTTATATAATAGATTGCTTAAAAGCAGCAGCTTTACAGTATTAAACATCTCTTTCAATTAGAACTTAATTTTCTAGTATAAAGCAGATCTCCAGTGTTCATGTTCATGCTGACAGACCAGCTTACTTTTTTTAAGTTTCAACTTTCAAATGTGGTAATTTTTAAACGAAATTTAAACGATAAATAGCGTTTTGTGGCTCTTTAATGTGTGTGTCAGATCGCTATGTCGCATCAGTTAAAGCTGCTCGTGAACCGATCATCCTTCCTTCTAGTTCATTTATAGCATCAAATAAACATGAATGAACATCAGGAGGAATGTTGTTTTAACCGCGGAAAGGCCTCAGTACACTCCGCTTCTCAAGTTCAAATCCTCCCATGTTAATCTACTAACTCTCCTGACTGCTGTCGGACAAAAATGGCAGATTCGGCGGATTATGATTGGTCAGATCACCTGTCAATCAAATTCCCTGCGAAGGGTCAACTCAATTCGGCACTCCAGTCAAGTCACGTCACATGTATTTTATACGACACTTTATTTAATAGATTGCTTAAAAGCAGCAGCTTTACAGTATTAAACATCTCTTTCAATTAGAACTTAATTTTCTAGTATAAAGCAGCTCTCCAGTGTGTTCATGTTTTTACTCGTGGAAATGGACTGGAGAAGAAGGCGGAGCCTCAGAGCCACACCCACCTATTACATCATCACCACGGACCAATAGGTTCAAAGTTGGTTTTTCAAGAAAGTTTGTTTTGAAACACTGTTTCGAACACCCCGAAATAAACACAAAACTAAATTATTTTGGCCTGATTTTGTTTGAAATGTCACACCAGTTCGTTCTTCGATGTCACTCGGGCCTTTATTGTAATGTGATTTATAACGGTTGCTCGTATGAGAAGGTGTACTCGTGCACAGACGGGTTTGCTGGCTGGTGTTCAGTCATGCGTGCGTTTGCTGAACTGACAACTCTGTGTCTGCTGGGTTTAGACTCATTGTTTCTGGTCCCTGTTTGGACTGCGGGAAGCTCAGAGGAGAAAGAGAGATATTCATTATTAGTGACATAAGCACAGCAAACAGACATAATAAACCGGAAGAGAAAAGCTCCGTGAATGTGGAAACGTGGAGAACTGCCCACTGAAGTACCTTGAAACGTGCAGCGTTATTTAATGTTTCGACGTAATTTCCAATTGAAACAGGAAGACAGGGCGGGACATCGAAAAGCTCCTCCCCTTTATTAAAATAGCCAATAGCGTTTTGTTTACATGCAATTTCCTCCTAATCTTGAACCGTTTCTCCTCCTAATCTCCTCCATATCGCTGGACTCGTTTTCTGGACTCGATCATATGATCCGCTCTGTGCTATCGTGTGTTTAGTATAGTGAATTAGTGTCTCTAATAGTGTTTAGTATAGTGAATTAGTGTCTCTAATAGTGTTTAGTATAGTGAATGTGTCTCTAATAGTGTTTAGTATAGTGAATTAGTGTCTCTAATAGTGTTTAGTATAGTCAATTAGTGTCTCTAATAGTGTTTAGTATAGTGAATTAGTGTCTCTAATAGTGTTTAGTATAGTGAATTAGTGTCTCTAATAGTGTTTAGTATAGTGAATTAGTGTCTCTAATAGTGTTTAGTATAGTGAATTAGTGTCTCTAATAGTGTTTAGTATAGTCAATTAGTGTCTCTAATAGTGTTTAGTATAGTCAATTAGTGTCTCTAATAGTGTTTAGTATAGTGAATTAGTGTCTCTAATAGTGTTTAGTATAGTCAATTAGTGTCTCTAATAATGTTTAGTATAGTGAATGTGTCTCTAATAGTGTTTAGTATAGTCAATTAGTGTCTCTAATAGTGTTTAGTATAGTCAATTAGTGTCTCTAATAGTGTTTAGTATAGTCAATTAGTGTCTCTAATAGTGTTTAGTATAGTCAATTAGTGTCTCTAATAGTGTTTAGTATAGTCAATTAGTGTCTCTAATAGTGTTTAGTATAGTGAATTAGTGTCTCTAATAGTGTTTAGTATAGTGAATTAGTGTCTCTAATAGTGTTTAGTATAGTGAATTAGTGTCTCTAATAGTGTTTAGTATAGTGAATTAGTGTCTCTAATAGTGTTTAGTATAGTGAATTAGTGTCTCTAATAGTGCTTAGTATAGTGAATTAGTGTCTCTAATAGTGTTTAGTATAGTGAATATGTCTCTAATAGTGTTTAGTATAGTCAATTAGTGTCTCTAATAGTGTTTAGTATAGTGAATGTGTCTCTAATAGTGTTTAGTATAGTCAATTAGTGTCTCTAATAGTGTTTAGTATAGTCAATTAGTGTCTCTAATAGTGTTTAGTATAGTCAATTAGTGTCTCTAATAGTGTTTAGTATAGTCAATTAGTGTCTCTAATAGTGTTTAGTATAGTCAATTAGTGTCTCTAATAGTGTTTAGTATAGTGAATTAGTGTCTCTAATAGTGTTTAGTATAGTGAATTAGTGTCTCTAATAGTGTTTAGTATAGTGAATTAGTGTCTCTAATAGTGTTTAGTATAGTGAATTAGTGTCTCTAATAGTGCTTAGTATAGTGAATTAGTGTCTCTAATAGTGTTTAGTATAGTGAATATGTCTCTAATAGTGTTTAGTATAGTCAATTAGTGTCTCTAATAGTGTTTAGTATAGTGAATGTGTCTTTAATAGTGTTTAGTATAGTCAATTAGTGTCTCTAATAGTGTTTAGTATAGTCAATTAGTGTCTCTAATAGTGTTTAGTATAGTCAATTAGTGTCTCTAATAGTGTTTAGTATAGTCAATTAGTGTCTCTAATAGTGTTTAGTATAGTCAATTAGTGTCTCTAATAGTGTTTAGTATAGTCAATTAGTGTCTCTAATAGTGTTTAGTATTAGTGTCTCTAATAGCGTTTAGTATAGTGAATTAGTGTCTCTAATAGTGTTTAGTATAGTCAATTAGTGTCTCTAATAATGTTTAGTATAGTGAATGTGTCTCTAATAGTGTTTAGTATAGTCAATTAGTGTCTCGAATAGTGAAACCATACTTTATTCTCCCCGATGGAAAGCATATGTACACCGTCTGAATTGTTCCCTATCCCCTATATAGTGCGCTATGTGCCATTCACCACGTAGAAAATAGTAAATGTGTGAACGAGTGACCGATTTCAGTTGCAGCTTCAGCATGATGTTCGTTGCTTTACACTTTCCTCTTCCAGATCCGGAGGGGCTCATGCAGGCGCTGGAGGAGCTCGATTATCTTGCTGCTCTGGACAATGATGGAAACCTGTCTGAGATGGGGATCATCATGTCCGAGCTTCCTCTGGATCCACAGATGGCCAAAGCTTTGCTGGCGTCCTGTGAGTTTGACTGCGCCAGTGAGATGCTAACCATCGCTGCAATGCTCACAGGTAATGTTTTAACTCCTACTGGGGGAAAAAAAATTGTTTTAACGTATATTATTATTATTACACGGCTCTGTGGAATACTTGATTCTGATTGGTCAATCGCTGATAACAACCACTGAAAACAGAAACACAGGCTCATCGGGGTTACTGAAGTCGCTTGCTAGGAACTATTTTTTTTTTTTGTTGAAGTTTTGCATTTGGTGAGCTATTAAAATATTAAAACTCAGAAAAAAAATTGCGTGGCTCCATACTGTACACAAAATATTGATTAGACTATTTTTCATCCTCTCACCCCCCAAATGTGTTAGTAATGTGAAAAGAAAAAAGCTGACAAAATTTGGATGTATTCTAATGATTATCACTGGTAGCTCAACGCAGACAAATTTTTACAATATGCAAAATTTTCCGATACTATCATGTAATATTAACTTTGACATCACAAATCAGAATATTGCAAAAATCCTCAAAAAGTAGACTAAACCGTTACTTCAGCAGTTAATAATCAACAGTTCAGCACAATCAGTTGAACTCAAACGATGTGTATAGTATACCGTATTTTCCGGTTTATACGTCGCATCAGTCAAAAAATGCGTCATGAAGAGGAAAAAAACATATATAAGTCGCACTGGACTATAAGTCGCATTTATTTAGAAATTGATTTCACAAAATCCAAGACCAAGAACAGACATTTAATTTGGAAAGGCAAGTTATTCAGCGACACAATAGCACACAGAACAACAGGCTGAATAGGTTTGTTAACACAACACATTAACAGTTATTCAGCTGCACAACAGCATAAAGAACATATACCTGAGGCTAAATAGGCTAAACTAACATTAGCCAGCGAGTCCAACAAGTTACCGGTAAGCAAGTTCATTCATTCCACAACATTGAACATTGAATCCATTGAATTCTTCCTCGGTGTCGCTTCTGAACAACTCTGCCAACTAGAGCGCCCCGTTGCGGCTGTAGACGGTAATGTTTTCTCTTGGTTCATCTCAGTCAGTATGAATTAATTTTGATATATAAGTGGCACCTGACTATAAGTCGCAGGACCAGCCAAACTATGAAAAAAAGTGTGACTTATAGTCCGGAAAATACGGTAGTCATATATATCAAAATGTCAGCAATTAATGTCTGCAGATGTGGATGTTGCGGCAGCAACCGCTTCCCTAACTGCTGGAAAGGTGGACGTGTTAGGATTTGGAAAAGATTTCTTCAAAATTGAAATAAAATGGCATTTTTTGCGATAAATACAACATTTGAGCTCATTGAGCTACCAGTAAATAATAATATATTTGAATGAATCTTGGCACTGCTACTATGCATCATAAAAGGAACAGAATTAGGGGGTGAGACCTTTAACATTTTGGAAAAAAAAGTATCATGGACTCGCTCTCTTGTTTCATACAATCGCAGCTGCTGCCATTTTGTGACTATTGTTTTGTACACTATTGGATTATAAGATACAAACAGGTACAATTATTTTAAAACCGAAATCAATATCTCTTATCTCCATAATTATTAATGTGGTCAAATGCTGTGTAATAAGTGGTGAATATATAAAGACCTAAATAAATACTTCACCTCATATCAATATTTTGTGTCTAATTATTTACTTATGTGGCAAGTAGCCGTGTAATAAGCGGGATAATGTATATCCAGCCGGTTGTTATCTCAGAATAAACCCCTTCAGGCTGATGCAAGACTGATGCATTACTTATGTAATAATGTACATCTGTTTCCATCAGCACCAAGCTGCTTCATTGAGCCTCCTGTTGGCATGGTAACAGAAGTCATGCAGTGTCATATGAAGTTCCAGCATCCCGAGGGCGACCACTTCACCCTGATCAACATTTACAACACCTTCAAACGCAGCCAGAAGGAACCATGTGAGCGACGCACTTTGACTCACGAATGCTCATGTGGAAGAGCGAGCTCTTGTGACGGATTTGTGTGTGACAGATTTCAGCCAGGAGCAGTGGTGTGAGGAATATTTCCTGAGCTGTGCCTCGCTGCAGACGGCAGACGCCATCAGAGCCCAACTCACTGACATCCTGAAGAGGATCGAGCTTCCCATCTCAGAAGCGGCCTTCGGCACCAAGACCAACGCGCTCAATATCAAGAGGGCGCTGCTCGCCGGCTACTTCATGCAGGTCTGAATTAGTCTTGTGTATGTTTGTATATTAATAAAAATACATACGTACTGTTTATTGTTTTAATATGTGTATTATACATTGTGTTTATTTCTCTGAAGTACATTTTTTTACATTATTTTCCAATTAGTTTTGAGCAAAATGTTTATTATATTTTTTATTTTAACTGTGTTTTTATTTTAGTTTTATAACCCTTTTCCCATAAATGAATACATAGAGCTCAAAATTTAAATTTTTACAATTATTTTCATTGATATTATATATTTTAATTATTAATTAATTCGTTTTTTCCATTTTAAAAATCAAAAGTTGAGCTATATATTATTAAAAAATACAATTTTTTTAAATATATATATATATATATTTTATTAATTTCCCTGAATTCCACTTATGTTAGTCAAGTTTCATAACCACGTGTTCTCTAAGTAAATAGAGAGAAATAATTTTTTTTTTTTTTTTAAAACATACTATACATTTTATTTATTCATTTCCATTTTTTTTATATATATAATTGGTTTTCCAAAGGTCCACTCATGTTAGTAAAGTTTCCCAACCATTTGTTCATATGTTTTTGAGCTATATCTATATTTATACAGTTGCTTTAAAAAGTATTTATTTAATTTAATTCATTCATTCAATAATTTCCCTGATGTCCACTTATACTTTTAGTGAATTTTTATTACCATTTTCCATAAGTTTTATTCTTTATTTATTTGATATGTACATATTTAAGTAAAAAAAGTGTTCATTTATTCACTGTCCACTATGAACTGTCCATTTACAATGTTAGTAAAATTTCATAATAACATCAAATTTTCATTATATATATATATAAAATATATGTACCAAATTTGTTTTTACACTAATTTCATAGCCCTTTTCACATTATAATTCCAGAGCCCTTAAAGTTTAAATGCTGCTTGTTGTGGCATTTCATGGGAATCATTTTCCAATTATGAGATTAGAATTAGATCAAACAATTATAGCCCATTTTTAATCAGAATATTTCTTTGTCTCAGGACTAATTTAAGTAAGTTTTGTGCTTGAGTTTGAAGTGTCCGTCATTGACGTCTCTCTCATCTGTCTCCCGTGTTCTTCAGATCGCCAGAGATGTGGACGGCTCGGGGAATTACTTCATGCTGCTGAATAAACACGTGGCTCAGGTTCACCGTCTGTCTGGTTACGGAGCAAAAGCTCATAAACTGGGTCTGCCGGAGTGGGTTCTGTTCGACGAGTACAACCTCTCCGACAACAACTGCATTCGGACCGTCACACAGATCTCCCCGCAGGCGTAAGTCTTCCTCCTCTCAATGTACAGCTCTTTCTGTAGTGCTTTCCTGCGACTCAAGCTTGCCTACAGCTACAAACATTATTATGCCACGCCATCCAGAGTAATCATGTTTTTTGATGTGTCATCATTAGTAATCTGGCTTTACAATGGAGAGCTTTTCAGATTACACATCCCATGATAAGCATGAGGATTAAACCAGATCAGCTTCAGCTCACCTTTGCTATTCTTGTACATTTATTCATTTAGCAGATGTAAACACAACCATTGTGAACGTTTGGGATATTGTTACAATTCTGGTGTCCAGAATGCAATACTAGCTTTTTAATGAATTAATTCAGCACAATGAACACTGACAAAAAAACAGTAAACTTAATGCAACAATAAACATTTTAATCTGTAGTATGGATGATCTCAAGTTTCAGCCAAGGTGTCTAGTTATTATCTTTGGAAATAAAAACTAATTATTGTTGTACTTCTAATAAAATCAGTTTGCTGTGATAATGTCTTTAACTCTTGGCTGTTAAATCAAAAAGTTTTTTATGAATATTGCTATGATATTGTTCAAAAGTTTGGTCTGTAAGATTTTTTTTTATGTTTTTGAAAGACGTCTCATCTGCTCATCAAGGCTGCGTTTATTTGACCAAAAATATTTTTCCGTTCCCTCGACCAAAAATACTGTAAAACTACCGGTAGTAATATTGTGAAATATTATTATAATTTAAAATAGCTGTTTTCAATGCGAATATATAGTAGTGTAATTTATTCCTGTGATCAAAGCTGAATTTTCAGCATCATTACTCGAGTCTTCAGTGTCACATGATCCTTCAGAAATCACTATAATATGATGATTTGCTGCTCACGAAACATTTATGATTATCAGTTTAAAACAATTCTGCTTCATATTTGGTTGGAAAATGTGATTTATTTTTTCAGGGTTCTTTGTTGAATCTAAAGTTCAAAAGACAGTATTAATAAAGTTATAAATGTCTAAATAAATGTAACTCTCCCTGCTAAATACAAGTTTTCCTTTCTTTAAAAAACAAGACCCTAAAAAAAATATATATATTGTTGTACCTCTAATAAAATCAGTTTGCTGTGATAATGTCTTTAACTCTTGGCTGTTGAATCAAACATTTTTGATGAATATTGCTATAATATTGTTCAAAAGTTTGGTCTTTAAGATTTTTTTTAATGTTTTTGAAAGACATCTCATCTGCTCATCAAGACTGCGTTTATTTGACCAAAAATACCGTAAAACTAGTAATATTGTGAAATATTATTACAATTTAAAGGGGTCATGACATGGTTTTTTTTATTTTATTATTATGTTCCCTTAGGTGCAATTATAGTATTACTATAGTTTTTTTTACAAAAAACTTTTAAAATGTAGTAATTTATGACCTTTTCCCACCCTGTTTCTCATCCTCTGATTCAAACAGTCTGTTTTGGGGGTGTTTCCCCTTTAAGAGTTCAGTGTTAACGCCCACTGTTATGATTGGCTAACGTCAGTGCCTATGCATCAATTATTAACGCCCCCAGCCAGAACATTTGCGGATTCGGCGCAACTGTTTAGTAGCGGGTGATGCATGCGAAGCGATGGCTCTTGCAATGATAAAACCTTATTATGTTTGAGCCGGAATCAGAGGAAAATGAACCATCACCACAACAACGAAGACTGGATCAGCCCGTGTCCACATGGAAAGTGAAACTATTTTGAATTAATAAAAAAAAATTAACCCGAGACACTTGAAAACGGATTATTGTTGCATAATTATCCTATAGCTTCATTTGCTAACAGTTTAACATTATTTAACTAATTCCAATGAAATGATAAAATGCATGCACAGACAGGCCATCTTTGAAGATGCAGCATTGATAAAGGCAACATTTTTAATTTTCTATCACATGTAGGCCTACTAGAAAGGCGACATATTTTCAAGATTCTCTTATACAAATGTGTTTATATTAGCCATGGAAAAAAGTAAGTTTGCGTCGTCGTTATTGAGCCCAGAATAGTCGGCACGGACTTATCTTTGAGCAACAGTTTTCTGGCAAAGCCAAGCATCATATTGGGATTTTTTCCTCAAAACAGTCATCCTTAAATGTATAGAACACTGCCGTGACTGGGACGTCCGCAAAAAATAAAGTGCATCCATTTTTCCCTGACGACTGGATCTTTCAGCGTATTTAAAAAGTAGTTTAAAGTTTTAAACACATTACTTACAGTTTGCGTCGTCGTTGTTGAGCCCAGAATAGACGGCACGGACTTATCTTTGAGCAACAGTTTTCTGGCAAAGCTCAAAACAGTCATCCTTAAAATGTACGTTATAGAACAAACGCTTACACTAACACTGCCGTGACTGAGACGTCCGCAAAAAATAAAGTGCATCCATTTTTCCCTGACGACTGGATCTTTCGCAGCGTATTCACAGATGTTGTTTGTCCACAGCCAGGAACAGCACATCTGCGGCATCGTACTTTCCCTGTACACAGACCCACTCGCTGTCCGTCGACTGAACACTTGTGAGGCGCGCGGCGCGACAATGATACGAAGTGAGCGTAGTTGTCTTGCGCTTTAAGCGTAGCTGTCTTGTGCTGGAGGCGGTCATATGCAAACGCTGGTACGTCACTTCGTACCGTGACGTCACTTCTTACCATGAATCCAGAACGAGCTGTATTTAGAGCTTGATTAAATAAATGATTCGTTTATAATGGGGAGGAAGTCTTAAGCTATGAAACTTGCAGGACGTTTTAATGGTACAAAGACCTCTTATATACCAAAAGATCAAGGCAAATTTGGTTTCTCATGTCATGACCCCTTTAAAATGGCTGTTTCCTATGCGAATACATATACTAGTGTAATTTATTCCTGTGATCAGCTGAATTTTCAGCATCATTACTCCAGTCTTCAGTGTCACATGATCCATCAGAAATAATTTGAATATGATGATTTGCTGCTCATGAAACATTTAGGATTATTATCAGTTTAAAACAATTCTGCTGCTTTATATTTGTGTGGAAAATGTGATTTTCAGAGTTCTTTGATGAATATAAAGCATTAATAAAGTTATAAATGTCTAAATAAATGTAATTGTCTTAGCTAAATACAAGTTTACAAAGTTTTCCTTTCTTTAAAAAACAAAACCCTATATAAACAGTATTACGCCCGCATGTTTTCAGTCTCGTTCCCTTCTGTGTTTTCAGGTTCACTCAAATGGCACCACAGTACTTTTTCTGTAACCTGCCCCCTAGTGAAAGTAAAGAGATCCTGCAGCTTATTCTGGACAGCGACAGGACGGGGCGCGTGAGAGCGAAGCCTCAAGCAGCTGCGCCACAGACGGAAGAGGCCGAGTCACATGACCGGTGTGTCATGCAGTGACCTCATCAAAACATGCTTGTGTAAATAAGAGTTCAGATGTGTTTTGTATCGTTCCTTTTGAAAAAGACACTCAAGAATCCTGTATGGGTCATTTATTTTGTGGGTAATTTCAACTGGATTATGTACAGAATTAATAAATGATTTCACTGGTTTGGGGTGATTTGTTATCATTCTGTTTTGTGGCCAGTTTAAACATTTTATTACAACCTTGAAAACTCGACCTGGGACATTTATCGAAACTCTTTTCTTGAACAACGCTTGAAAATAAACCACAAGAGGAGCAGAGTTCAGTTTAGACGGTCAGATACTCCGTCATTTTATCGATGATGGTTCCCATCCTGTCCATCGGGATCACCATCACGGTTCGGAACGGTTTCAGTGGCACGTCGTCATACGACCACTTTCCAGTCGCACAGGAATCGGCCTCGTCCTGAACGGAGTAGCTGAACTTCAGCGTGGCTTGCTGTGTAAACAAAAATTGTTTAAGAGACGTTGAAGAATCATTCACAATTAGGGATATTAAAGGAGAACTCTGGCGCAAAATGAACCTTTGGTCTAATTACACATTGTTAACTAGTCAACCGTTATCTGAGATTTGTTTTCATGATTGTCGAATGTAAATAGATTTATCTCTAAAAACAGTTTAGCCTATAACGCTAGTATATAGGGCATTGAGTAATGGCAAATAAAAATCGCTTGTTAATACCACTAACAAGGCTCAAAATAGCCCCACACTAACACGGTAGCATAATGAGGGTCCCACCTTCAAACCGAAGCATTGAGAACTTTGACAGTGTCCAGACAGTTTAATAAGAAGATATATTATACACTGTCAACTTCACGTATACAGGCAGAAGCCATCTTTGAAAAACAGTCTCTACCAGTCGATCTACGAACGCCGATCCAAGTGCGCTGGTGAGATGTGAATGAGCTATAAGTTGTGATAAGGTGAGCGCGAACAGTAGGCTAACGTGTACATATTGAAGATATATATACATATTTACAGATATATACATATTGAGGACATATCAGCGCACTTGGATCGGCATTCGTTCCAAGATGGCTTCAGCCTGTATACGCGAAGTTGACAGTGTATAAAATATCTTCTTATTAAACTGTCTGGACACTGACAAAGTTCTCAATGCTTCGGTTTGAAGGTAGGGACCCCTCATTATGCTGCCGTGTTAGTGTGGGGCTATTTTGAGCCTTGTTAGTGGTATTAACAAGCGATTTTTATTTGTCATTACTCAATGCCCTATATACTAGCGTTATACTAGCGTTATAGGCTAAACTGTTTTTAGAGATAAAACTATTTACATTCGATAATCATGAAAACAAATCTCAGATAACGGTTGACTAGGTAACAATGTGTAATTAGACCAAAGGTTCATTTTGCGCCGGAGTTCTCCTTTATTAACCGATGGTTGACCATATCAACATTAACCGAATAAAGTTGTCAGTAAAAAAAAAAAAAGTGATCTCTAAATTAGGCTATTATTGACAGTGGACTAAACGCTACTACAGTTAGCCATCTCATTCCAAGATCTTTTTGTGTGAAGTGAACAAATCCCTCACACTCAATGTTTCAAACCTCGCCTTTTTATACTTCTTAAACCAATAAAAACATTTGGTGCGAGGTCACAGCGTTGGGTTTGCGAAAAGTAAAGGCTACAGGCTAACACACTCGAGGATAGAGCCAGGGCAGACGACAGGATGAAGCGTGAAAAGAAAAAGTAGTGTGTGGGACCATTTCACAAAAAGAATGACACAGATGTAAGTTGCAACTTGTGTGATACAGCGCTAAACTAAGGAGCCATTTGTCCTCCGATTACATACAAGCGGCGCGTTTGCGGTACTCATGTTTTGCGCGGGAGGCCGAGAGATGCGACAGAATTGCGAAATTGCAGGCGCGACTCAATGGCTGTTATTTCAAATAGCGTAGCATATTTTAAACTAATCGGTTAACCAAGAATGTGTATTAATAAAGCAAACGTCAATTATGCTTTCATATTGACTAACCTCATAGAAGAACTCCTCCTCATCGTTCACAAAGCGGATCTCTTCTTTGGGCTGAGCTTGGCCAGATATGCTCTTCTTGGCTGGTTTACAGGTTTTGCTGATCATCAGGTAGTACTGGCATTTACCGCTGGGTTTATTGGTCCTCTGTGCTTCGGCCATTTCCTTCCTGTAAAAGCAAACAGCATTTTTATTAAAGGATTAGTTCACTTTCAAATAAAACGTCCCGATAATTTACTGTCATCCAAGATGTCCATGTCTTTCTTTCTTCAGTCGTAAATAAATTAAGGTTTTTGCAGAAAAGATTCCAGGATTTTTCTCCATATAATGGACTTCAATGGCAACCAAATATTCAAAGAAGGTTCAAATGTCCGTCTCAATGCAGCTTCAAAGTCTCGACACGATCCCAGTCGAGAAATAAGGGTCTTATCCAGCGAAACGACCGGCCATTTTATATAAAAAAAAAATATATATATATATATACTTTTTAACCACAAATGCCCGTCTTGTACCATCTCTGAGATGCGCCACGTATTACGTCATCACGTTGGAAAGGTCACGAAAAAAAATAATAATAAATTAAAACAAAGATGTCGGACGATTTTGAAGTTGGAGGAGAAAATGAGATGAGTTTTTCGCCCTTCCCTTCTTGAACTGGAGTACACAGACAAATAACTTGGATAGATGACGTGAACGTGACCTTTCCAACGTGATGACACAATGCGTGGCGCATCTCAGAGATGGTAAACAACGGGCATTTGTAGTTAAAGTATATATTTATTTATTTTTTTGGGAAAATTACTAATCGTTTCGCTAGATAGGACCCTTATTTCTCGACCTTGATCGTGTCGAGACTTTGAAGCTGCATTGAGACGGACATTTGAACCTTCGAATATTTGGTTGCCATTGAAGTCCATTATATGGAGAAAAATCCTGGAATGTTTTCCTCAAAAACCTTAATTTATTTTCGACTGAAAAAACAAAAACATGGACATCTTGGATTACATCGGGGTGAGTAAATTATCAAGAAAACATTTTTTGAAAGTGAACTAGCGCTAAATAATTGCTTCTAAAAATCAGATACACTTTAAACTAGCTCTGTCGAGCAGATATTGAATATTCCAGCAGAACTGAATCATTTGTGAAAACATTGTAGATCAGTGATCACAGTTCACTTGGCTCAATCTTTCCAGATGGATACAGGGATTTTAGGGATGTAATTTTCACTCATCTATGCACTGACCCACATAAGAGACACTGTTACATAAGATCCTTAAAAAGCCACGTGATGGAATTAGTGCCGCCCCGCAAACAGTCCAATAACATCAAAACACCATCAGCCTGACGCAACATGAGCGCAGCGACGGATATTTGTGCATCTGCTAGTTAGATGACAGTGAGTGACAGTGGAAAACTGGGGATGTAATTGTTAAAGTGCCACGTATTTAGCAGGAGGCTAATTTTCTACTACAACAGGTTTACATGCATCCAAGATCAAAAAAACATTAAAAATAGGCACTTTAAAAAGTGTGATACCCGTTTGTTGAGATTTTCATAAAATATATTTTTTTTGTTCATGCACATACATTTTTTTAAACAGTATTTATATTCAGTATTTCAACAATTTGAATGTTTTAACCCTGTTTCATGCTGTATTTGTAACATTATTTTCAGATCCACACACTCCCTCTGCTGGTTAGATGTACTGGACACTTACTGGAGCTGTTTGTGCATCGGCAGGGCGATCTGTGGCGGGACGTTAACGAATCTCTCGCTCAGCAGCAGCCCGACTGAGGGTGCGTTACCCGACAGAAGCTGCTCAAACCTCTCCTGGACGTCCAGAGAGCTGGAGTTCACACACTGCTCTATGATCATGTCCTTCAGCTTCTCCAGACACTCCACACCCTGTTCAACACACACACCACACACACACACACACACACACACAGATTTTTGTACATTCGAGATCCCCAAAAGATTCAGATTATTTTATTTAATGCCATGTCAGCATTTAAAGCTATTTTCATGGCAAAAATTCTATTACAAAAATACAAATATCATATAAATACAATAAAAACAAAAACAGCAAGTCACATTTTACAAGATTTTTTTAAATTAACATGATAAAAAAATCCAAAACCTTTTCAGGCATAATCTCATTAAATATGTCCTTAAGTGAAGTAACTTCATAAAAGAGCATTCTGCTTGTATTAAGTCCAGGAGAATCCAATAAAATATGTTTGACAGATAAGAGAATTTTACAAAACATGCATAAAGTTGGGTCTTCACCTTTAAGCAAAAAAGCACGGGTCAAACTTGTGTCCAGATCCCCAAAATATGAGTATGATGAGTCTCTCACCTGTCTCTCTGTGAGGTTCACCATGCTGATGAATCCAAACACCTCATCTTGGTCGCCCTCATCATCACTGTCCTCCGGTACCTCAGCTTGCTGGAGCAGAAACATGGAAAATATTAAAAACATGCATTGATAACATGATAATTAAGGACACAACCAGATTAATCCAGATGTTCAATGCAATTTGTGAATATTATGGTTATCAATTAGGGCTGTAGATTAATCGCGATTAATCGAATCCAAAATAAAAGTTTGTGTTTACATAATATTATATGTGTGTGTATGGAGTATAATCATGTTGTATATATAAATACACACACATGCATGTATATATTTAAGAATTTTTATTTACCGTATTTATATATAACATATTACATATAAATTATATACAAAAATATATATGCAGTATATAAATGCAAATATTTCTCAAATATATACATGCAATGTGTGTGTATTTATATATACAAAATAATTATACACAATTCACACACATATATTATGTAAACACAAACTTTTATTTTGGATTCGATTAATCACGATTTTTCTTTTACAGCCCTAATAATACACACACACAATGTATTTTAAGGAAGAGACTTTTTTAGATGCCACGCGGACCCCCAAATATGATCATCCTATATGATAATGAATGTAAATTAACATAAAGAGATGAGAAAATGATATGTGTGTCAGGTCTTAAAGTGACAGCAACCTAATAAACCTAGGAAAATAGCTTTCCATTTTACTCTAATGCTGAATGGCACTGACATTAAACAAATATGTAAAATATAGGCTACGGCCTTTTTTTCTACATTAATTTGGAGATTAAATGTGAAATTATTACAATATAAAAATATATTTAAAAAAAAAAACATTAATGTTAGGTGTGACTAATCATGATTAATTACAGAAAATGCGATTGGTTCATTTTTTAATCGATTGAAAGCACGATTGTTTTATTTATTTTAATAATTTTATTTGAAAATTGTTTTTTTATTATGAGCTTATTTTCATATTTTTCTCTAAACCTTTCCACGGACCACCCTGATTAGTGATTACAATGAACGTACATAAAATTACTGTAAATCTGTTAATTAAATATACAGTTATGGACAGTAAAATTATATTAATATGTAAATGAGTCTCACCCTGATGACACTGCCAATGTGGTTCTGCTGTATGATGATGTCAGTGAGATCAGAGATGTTCACGTGAGACTTCAGGAACAGCTGGAAAAATAAAAACATACATATATCATGATGTATATAATGTATGTTGTGTGTGTATGTAACGTATAGATATTTACGATAGATGCTGCCATTTTAATCTTCATTTTATCATTTAAATGCAAACTTCTGTATATTCAGTGCAATACAAACACTGACGTCCGTAACGTTAACGTAACATTAACATTACCTGTTGCAGAAGGGTTTTAATGCCATGAAAGTCGTTGTCAGATATCGCGTGTGCTTCAAAAATCCACGACGACCTCCTAAACACAAATCAAAATAAATATATTGCTTATAAAACAGCGTGTTTAAACGCAAAACCAGCCTGGCCTGCACATCACGATATTTTTTTGGTCGCAATACCGATTAAAATAGCGACTTAACGTTACCCTCGTTTACTTCTTCCTCTGAGTCTTCACTTCCCTCGTCCCCGGAGTCTTCCAGACCCTCGTCCGAGCTTTCATTGCTGTCTTGGGGGTTTTGAGCCGTTTCAATAGCTCGCCGCTTCGCAGATGAAGCCATGCTGCTCCACTATAACACGCAGGAAACAGACACGAGTTCAGGCACAGCGACGTTTTGTGTTATGCACATGTTAGGAAACTGATGAGTCTTGTCGGCCATCTTGGCTCACGGTAGACGTATGGGCAACATGCACAATACCCCCCTGCACAAGATCCACAATGGCGTCTGTTTCAGATCACCGTGTTGGGAAGCAGAAGATACCATATTTTACAGAGGGGTGCTGCTTGAAAATAATTTATTACGAAAGCAATGACGCAGAATCAAGGTTTAAATAATAATGTTCGGCCTATATAGACATTAATATTGCCCCGATATTTTACGTGGTTATTTAAGATTTACCCCAGCATTGAGTTTGGGTAATTTTACAAAATAAACCTTAGTGATGAATCTCTTCTAATTAAAATTAATGGGCTTTTCTTCCAAACAGGATCTGATATTTCTATCTATCTATCTATCTATCTATCTATCTATCTATCTATCTATCTATCTATCTATCTATCTATCTATCTATCTATCTATCTATCTATCTATCTATCTATCTATCTATCTAAAATAAGATTAGAACAAAATTGTTTATTTGAGAAGGTTCGGGAAACGTCTCAAACTAGAGCCGTTGATGATGTCACCGGGGGGCGTGGCCTATGGCGGAAGTGCAGGTGGATCATTGAGCTCCGCTCGTAGAATGTAGAACATCAATTTTACACAAACAGAAATCAAACATGGCTCTTAACAGCAATCATTCTGAATCCGGAGGAGTTATCATCAACAACAGCGAAAGGTATTGTCGCGGATTCAGACTCAGTGATTGTTATTGCGTTATTATTTTTCTGGTACTGTGTAAATATCTCACGGATTTGTCCAAAACCGAATTGATTATTGTATGTTATGTGTTCTTGTATGCGACTAATATGACTAGTACAGTCTACACAGTGTCATGTGTTGGATAACATCGCGTGAACCGTTAGATCACA
Organism: Phoxinus dragarum; assembly: GCA_033366665.1. NCBI lineage: Eukaryota > Metazoa > Chordata > Actinopteri > Cypriniformes > Leuciscidae > Phoxinus > Phoxinus dragarum. Next base: position 68,706 of record JARPMJ010004020.1, read on the forward strand.
CCCATTCTATTCAATTTGCAATGTAATCAGATTGTCTGCCGTTTATGTACTTATTATATGTAATATTATGTTAAAAAAAATACAAATTCAATCCATATTCAGTCAGATAAGTTGCTATCTATATAAAACATGGATCTTGCGCAGCTTTCAAAATCATACTATGGCGAAATCGTAGCCTATGAATATTAATTTACTCAAGCCCCCTCTTGTCTCTCAGCCAATCACAGCCATGCTCTCGAGTCGAGTTCTACGTTACGTAATTAATATTAATGAGCTAAAGTCCTCGCCATAGTAAGATTGGTATTTCTGTTGTGAATACGTGCTGTGTGTAGTTCAACAATAATCTTCTTAACCTTCTTTAAAAGAAATGACATGCTCTTACACTGTTTCACAATAGCTTGATCTTATTACACAACTGATAAAGACTGAGATTATAGTTAACTCCAGGAATGACATCATATATCTCTAACATTTCAAAAATAGTAAACGTTACCTAAAATATATATATTTGATAACGCGTCTTAATGTCTTTTTCATTTATTTTAATTTTCTCTACATTACGTTATTTCTTCATTACTCTTAAAATAGCCGTCTTTGTTACACTTAAATAAATCTCAAACTGTATTTCCTAAATTACTTCCACAATATTAATTCACTTACATCATTATTATTACTTTTATTATGTATAATAAAAATTATATTAATGTGTATTTTTAATAGGTAATTTTTATATATGTATAGTTATTTATATTTAACTATTTTAAACACTAGAGACAAATGTCCCTCTGTTTGATGCTGGTATTCTTGAAAACGATTTTTTTTTTAAAGTCAATTTGGATTAAAAAACCTTAAATCATATTTTAGCAGAACCACTGAAGGTGGTTAAAAAAATAACTAGGCATAGGATTGAGTAAATTTCACTCATAACATTCCACAAATAATTACAAAGAGACGTGAAACACATTGAATTACAGTAAGCGTCAAATAGTAAAGACTGAAATGGTGTTTTATTGTAAAATGTACTCAATCTACTTGTTTTATTTACAAACTTTGTTTTAGTTTTTTTGCAGTGTATTAGCGATGGCACAGCTGGCTTTGATCATGTTGGCACAGAAAGTGCTGACTGTATTAAACCGAATGTGTTTTCCTACAGTGTCTTGATGTCATATGAGAATGTGGAGCTGGTGTTCAGTGACGCAGAACGCTTGCCAGAACCCTTCAGAAAAAGCAAGAAGGGAAGCATCTACCTGACACCTTACAGGGTAGGTGATGCAAGAACAAGAGTTTAGATCATCATGTTACTTCAAAAAAAAAAAAAAAAGTACATAATTGTGGCGAGCACGACGAGGTCGAGGGCCGTGGCGGGAGGACGACTGCTGTTCACACAAAACAGAAACAAAACACAACATAAAATCAGGCCTGGTCCTCTCTCGATCTTCACTGTCGTCGCTCCTCCTTTATGCTTCCGCTCCTCCGTGAGAGATACGAGACCGGTGCGTCGCGCACCGTGTCGCTTATTATAAATCTTTAAACAAACTTAAATATGGTAAACCACAAACCTGAGCAATCCATTGTAGAGCAGATTGGCCGTTACGGTCTTGTGATTGGCTGTAGGGTGCATCTGATACATGTAAGGGTTAATGTCTGACCATTGTCAGGTATTAAAGGTCCTGTTCTTCGTGTTCCCAATTTTTTTTACTTTAGCTAGTGTGTGCCCTGTTAGAGCATAAATAATACCTGTAAAATTATAAAGCTCAAAGTTCAATGCCAAGCGAGATAGATATTATATTTAACAGAAGTCCCCTTTCAAAGCCTACAGCGAACGGCCGGTTTGGACTACATCCTCTACTTCCTGCTTTAATGATGTCACTAGAACAGTTTTTTTGACTAACCTCCGCACACAGGAATACACAAAAAAGGGGGCGTGGTCTTGTTGCACTCCTACAGAGAAGAGGAAGATTAGCATTTGTAGAGTGTGTCGCCATGTCGTCGAGACGCTGTTATTTTCATCCCGGAGTCAAATCACCTTTGTTTGGCCATGTTTACAGTAACACTGAGCGCATGCATCTCCACGTTATGGTAAGAGGCGTGACCTTTCTGGGCAACGTGCGCGTATTTTTTGTGAAAAATACTGTGTTTTTTTACACGCGAAACATGAACATGTTATATTGCACACTGTGAACACAATCAAAGCTTCAAAAACACAGGAAAAACGGGACCTTTAATGGACTTCGGCGGAGTTGTGCGTCGGACGGTTCACGCCTCGCCGTCGTCCATTAATACAATGGACACCTCGAAGGGCATTATTAACCCGCTTATACCATGTTCACTTGCCAAATGACACATTTTTAAAACATTAGTTTATATTTTAATTAGTTTTACAATCGAAATCTAACGGTTTTAGAACTCCTTTACTAGTTGTCCTACATCACTTTTTAATGGACACCCTGCAGCCAATCAGAATCGAGTATTCACCCAGACCATGGTATAAACAGTTTTGATATTTGGTCTTTCTCAGTGGTTTGTATATAACCTCCGCACTATGATCACTATTGTAACTGGTCATGTGGTTGGGTCTTCAGGTGATCTTCTTGACTAAAGGGAAGGACCCTCTGCAGTCTTTCATGATGCCCTTTTATCTTATAAAGGGCTGTGAGGTCAAACAGCCAGTGCTTGGCGCAAACTACGTCAAGGGCACAATCAGTGCCGAGCCTGGAGGTAAGAACACCGAACCTAAATATAACACTGCTGCTGTGAGCAGTGAGGGAATGAACTCATCACAGTCCAAAACTCAAACGAAATAAATAAATATGGGATAGTGACAGTCACCAGAGGTAACAGAGTAACACACACACACTGATCCGACAAAATGAGTTTGTTGCCGTTTGTCGGCGTCTTCAAAAAAAAAGAAAGAAGAGTAGTCAGATCAGAATCAAGACTTCTTGATTTTTCATTTGGATAATCTGAAGAAAGTATATGAAGAGTCCTGGTTTCAGGTAATCTAAAGTTGTGTACTCGTGGCAAAAGTAAAGAAGACTATGGCACAAAAGTACACTAGTGTGTAGTAGGGTTGGGTATTGTTTGAATTTTAACGATTCTGATTCTGCTTATCGATTCCTAATTTCGATTCAAATAAGGTAAAAAATTAAAACTTAAAACTATGAACAAAAATCAATAGGTTAAAAAACACTTACACAATGAACTATACACTATACACAACTATACACTGTGGTTTATAGTAAAAAAAAACAACTAGCCTAACTAATATACATTTCAAGCATTATTAAAGACAAGTAAACACTCAGTAATTTAAATAAAAACAGTAATTTAATAGCACAAATAATAACAACTGAACAAATATACGATTAAACAATAGATTTTCAGGTACAGAAACTGTAATCAAATGTAAAGTAACACTGCACTTAATTTTTTTTAAATGCATTACAAATATAGTTACAGAAGAGTGAATTTTTCTCTGTCTTTTGTTGTTTTTATTAACGTTATTATAGAGACGGCAGGAATATTAGGCTGCTGTCACTTTAAGAGCTGCACGGATCCAATATACTGTTACACATACATTTTCTTTGTCAACTGTTTACATCCACATAACTGACTGTGTTTACGAGAATATTTTTTAAATATTTTTGTGTGTATTTGTGCGTTCAAGTGTAAAAAGATGCTGAAGAGAGCTTCAGGAACAGTATTCTTGCGCCTGAGTGGTTTAAAGTCATATTAAAATGCACACAAATGAATCGATTAGAGGAATCAAACTGCACGTGTGTTATCGAATCCACAGTTCTTGGAAATTTGGAACCAGTTCTCGATATCCAACCCTAAAAGTGTGTTTCCATCACTGATCCAGGTGGCTGGGAAGGTTCTGCAACCTTCAAGTTGATCTTTTCTGCTGGAGGAGCGATTGAGTTTGGACAGTACATGCTACAGGTGGCAGCACAGGGTACGTTTGTTTTGGACATTTTAAAGGTACACTGTGTAGTTTAAGTATTTTATTACCTAAAATGAATGTCTTTATTCATAAATATGCCCTCATTGGTGTAAAATTACCTCTGCCAATGATCTGACTTATCCACGTAAGCAAAGAATATCTTTATTTACATTGGACGGGTAAGTCCACGGAGGCTCCCATGTCGTTCCGCCATTTTGAAAAACTATAATAGCAGAGAGGGACAAAAAGCACTAGCCTACCTCAACGTGTTTCCACAACGTGTTTTTGTCCAGAGCCAGCGTCACGTGACTAAAACCAGCTAAAGGAGATCAGTGAGAGGCGCTTGTCACTGTCCCGGCAAATTTGAAAGGCTTCACTGCACGGTACTTCATAATGCAGGATCATACTTATGCCGAGCCACAGGATATGCTTTTTACAGTCTGTGATTCACTGTAACATTCGTTTGTTCGTTGTGTGTCAAGTTGCAGTTTGTTTGAAAGAACGAACCTCATCACCCGAAAGAAAACTCGATGAAGTGCTATTGGATGACATTTTATCATAGCTTCTTGGTACATAAAGGCTACCGTAGTTGCAACACGCATTTGAAAAAGCGAGGCGCTAGAGAGCACTATTCGTTTGAATGCAAAATACAATTTCACTGCTAGATGGGAGATATTCCTACACAGTGTACCTTTTACAGTTTTAAAATATAATTTTATTAGGGCTGGGGGAATTAACGCGTTAATATTTGCGATTAATTTGAAATGTTTAACGCGTTAAAAAAAAATAACGCAGCACCTTTTTTTTTGCCCTCGTTTTAATGATTTCCCTGCTGCGTCTGCTATTAAACAGGCTGACATATGCCGCCCCTCCGTGTTCGGCGATCAGGTTTCATTCTCGCGCAGGTTTCATGAGCGGGTCTTTTCCGCTCAGTATGTATGTGCGTCGCGTTCTGTGCTCCGCAGTCCGCACGCGCGTGTGTGTTGGCGCGCTCTGTCGTTAACGGCCCAGCAGCGGCGCTCTCCTCCGTTCCGTGTGTGTGTGTGTGTGTGTGTGTGTGTCGGCGGCTCTGTCGTTAATGGCCCAAAGGCTTCAATCATGTACCAAGCACTTGAAAAGTAAAGTCCACTCAAATGACGTGAAATTTCTCTGTAGACTTCTGTTTGCTGAGCTCAGCTGGTATAGTCACAACAATGGTAAAATGACCTGCTCTGATCACATGCTCTGGTAATAATAGCTTTGTAGGACAATATTTTGTTTTGATAATTATTAAAATAATAATAATAACCTGTTAAATTGATTATGTTGATTATTGAAAAAGAATAATATATTGATATATTGATGTTTAATATTTTAATATAGGGCTATTTTCTGTTCCTTTTTTTTTTTCCTGTGTTGTTTAATTAGGTGATTCTAAGTTTAAATATTGATGATTACAAGCTTGGGGGAAACGCAATTAATTGCAATTAATTACAGAAAATGTGCAATTAATTAGTTAAATTTTTTTAATCGATTCCCAGCCCTAAATTTTATTTAAAAATACACTCTTTTTAGCATCAAACTGTTGATTTGATGTGGAAGCATTACCTTCAGTCTCTCTCATTCATGTCAGCATCCAGAGGACAACCAGTGACTGGAAATTTCGGCTGTCCTTACATTGCGAACGGGGCGTACGCCTACCCTCCGCCCCCTCCTGCTAATGGCATTTATCCCGGACCCGCTCCTCCTGGATATGCCTTTCCTGGACCTCCACCTCCAGGTAATAACACAACTTTTCTTTTCATGCAGATACACCGCTAAATAGTGCATTGAAACGTCCTGCTGTACTCTTGGGTCCTGTAGGCGGCTCCTGGTTTGATGGACCCGCGGCCTACATGCCTCCTCCCCCATATACAGCTCCAGTGGACCAAGCTCCTCTCGACCCAGACCTGCCCAGAACCCCTGCCGGTATGAGCTAAAACCCCACCAGTTACAGATTAGCTGTTTTACTGACTTAATTGATTCCTATTTAATTTTTGCTCACATTAAGATGACTGTAATTATTGTTCTAGCGGAGGCGAAAGCAGCTGAAGCTGCGGCGAGTTCCACTACGACTACTTATGCTCCGATGCGGGTCTACCTGCCGGAGGTGAGTTCACTAAGCTGTTAAGCTTTGTAATAAAATCCATACATAACCTGTTAACAGTTCATATAACCAAGTTATATAATAACCAAGTTAAATGTGTTTACAGTCTATCCTGTTAAAGTCCCCCTGTAGTCAATAATTTTATCCATTAAAGCTCATCTTTTATCACCAAAATTACATGTTTAAAAGTTTTTTCCTTGAAGAAAAAAAAAAACTTCATGCCTTAAAGGATTAGTTCACTTTTTAAAAAACTTTTGCTGATAATTTACTCACCCCCTATGTCATCCAAGATGTCCATGTCTTTCTTTCTTCAGTCGAAAAGAAATTAAGGTTTTTTCTCCATATAATGGACTTTATTGGGGACCAAAACGGTTTCAATGCAGCTTCAAATGGCTTTAAACGACACCAGACGATGCATAAGGGTCTTATCTTGCGGAACGATCAGTCATTTCTAAAATAAATAAAAAAGTTAAAAGTTTTATAAGCACAAATGCTCGCCTTGCTCTGTTGTGTGATGCACGTTTGTAACGTCACGTAATACGCAATTACGTTCAAAAGGTCACGGTTGACGTAGCCGGAAGTACAGAGTCATCTGTACTTAGGGTATACCTAAGGTTTACAGTATATAATAAAGTTCATATGTAACCAAGTTAATGTCCATATATAACTAGGTTGAATCTGTTAACCAAGTCTATCCTGTTAACCGTTCATATATAACCAGCTCCAACCTGTTAATCAAGTTTATCCCATTAACAAAGTCCATATATAACCAGGTTCAACCTGTTAACCAAGTTCATATATGACAAAGTTCATATGTACCCATGTCCACGTTATTATAACCAGGTTCAACCTGTTGCTCAAGTCCAGAGTGTAGAGCTGCATCAAAGCAAAGAAAATATTAACTTGGGTAATAATTTGAGAATACTGTTTTTTTCTTCTTCTTTTCTGAAGGACAAACCCCCACCCTACTCCCCACCTGATGACAAGAAGAACCAGTAGACGCGTGTCTGCACATCCTCTCCTCTCTCCGTACCCTTCATTTCATCCTCTCACCGTCTCCCGCCACAGTTAACGGCCACTTGAACAGACTCGCGGCGCCTGGGGCTCCAGTAGGGGGCGTTAATATGACCTGGCCTGTGTAGAGGGATGTGAGAGAGAGACACATGAATAAAACAACGTTAATGAATTCATAGCTCGTGAATGAAAGGGACCTACTGTTAAAGATTTCCAGCCGGAAAGAAAATCCGACAGTAAACGATTGAGCTTTTCTAAATTTTATTTATGACCTGATTTTTGTATAGATTGATAGATTGAGAAGTATTTTGCTAGTTGCACAAGAGTTTAGGACAAGGCCTAAAAAATAAAAACGTGGGTGTTCACATTAACATTAACAGCGCTTGATGCATCCGATTATATTAGACGCAAGATCACATGAGCTTCACCGGCTGTTGCTGCTCACTTGTTAAACAAACACTCAAGCAGTCGTCTCAAATGCCTTTAAAAATGAAACACTTCCGGACACTTATCAATGTGAACGCCCCTCTACTACGCATCGCTTAACTAATACTTTTATTGTGCTGCGAGTTCCACTTTGGCTTCTTTGGGGATCATTTTCAAAAATGTAATCAAAACAACTGACCATACTGTGTCTAAAATCACCTTTACATGTTCACTGCAAAGTATATCCTGACGAAGCTCGTTTCAGACCGTGTTTTCTGCAGCAGTGTGTGTGCTTGTCTTGTAGCATGCAGCAGTTAGACTAAAGATGCACTTTAACCCCTCACGCACCTTCAGTCTCGTTTATTGGTTCATCTTTTCCCTAATTTATTTCATTATACAATTAATCAGTTACGCATGGTCTTGACTGTATTGTTATTTGAAGTGTATTTTATTAAAGTAAACATGTACACAAGTGGAACGATGCATGTCATTCGAGAATCTTTTATGAATGTCTGAATGTTTCATTATTTATGTACCTAATGTCCAGGGTTTCAAAAGCAGACAAAGAAGGTCACATTAATCGGTAAAAGTCTCTCAGGAGATGAACCTGTGAACAGCGGGACCGGACGATACAGAATGACTTCATTATTCCCGAAGGATGTGCTTTTCCAGTTTTCCATTCACTCATGTAGCCCCAAAGGGCTTGTGCAAGCAAAGTAAATCATTGTTCTCATATTCAAAACAATCTTCCAATATTAAGCACAATACTAGTTAGTGCATAAAGTCAGACCTCAAGTACGCTATAACCGGAAGGAGTTCACTTAATTATGATCCCATAACGCACACAGTGCTCAAACAAACACTAAATGGTTCCTTATAGATTGGCTATGTTCAGAATAGCATATTTTGCAGTTTGCATTATACAGGTGAATCTTGAAAAATGAGAATAATATGGTGCAAAAGTTCATTTATTTCAGTAATTCAACTTAAAAGGTGAAACTAATATACTATATAGACTCATTACATGCAACGTGAGATATTTCACGCCTTTATTTGTTATCATTTTGATGATTATGGCTTACAGCTTATGAAAACCCCAAATTCAAAATTAGAATATTGTGAAAAGTTTTCATAATCTGTAAGCCATAATCATCAAAATTATAACAAAGGCTTGAAATAAGTCTATATAATATATTAGTTTCACCTTTTAAGTTGAATTACTGAAATAAATGAACTTTTGCACCATTTTTCGAGTTTCACCCCGTATATACTGTGCACACATGTTTGCCAAAAAAAATAAAATAATACTGTATACAACAGAGTAAACTGAAAAAGACACTGCATCCCATACTTTCAATTAAAAAGTGATAAATGAGCCGCAATCAACTTTGTTTTTAATGCGTCCTTCTTGACTAAATAACCGCATTTATGTGTGGGATAACTTGCAAAATTAAAATAGCAGCATTACTGTTGCATAACAAATAATAGTGTTTAGTATATGGCACATAGTGTGCAGTATGAATTCAGCAGTATGCAAGTACTCTATTATGAACATAGCCAATGGCGATGAAATTAGAGTTTATGACTAGAGTATTAAGAGTATGAAATTTAATTTCATAATTTAAGATGTCAGTATCCTGAAATGTTAAAAGATAATGACCGAAATATAGACACATTAAACTCTGCAAAAATAAAATACTACTAAAACTGATACAGTAGAAATACATACAAATACAAAATCACTACTACGAGAATCCTATCCAACAGGAAAACTGAACATGGAATGAACACAACATAGATGTTTGACTCTTAATATTTAAAAACTAAAAATATGAATCCTATACTAGAGCGGATACAGCAGATAATAATAATAATAATAATTGTGATGTCTCTTGAACACAACATAAACACAAAGTGCACATCTGGCCTTTAAATGCAAACTCAACTTCTTAAAAGTTTTCCATAATTTGGCCACAAGTAAGAATATGCCAGAAACACACCTTACGAAGTACGTGAACACAGATGTCAGCAGATTTACAGTAACACTGTGAAATATTATTGCAATTTAAAATAACTTCATTCTATTGTATTATATTTAAAAGTTTAATTTATTCCTGTGGTCAAAGCTGTATTTTCAGCATCATTACTCCAGTCTTCAGTGTCACATGATCCTTCAGAAATCTGTATAATATGCTGAGTATGAAATATATGCAAATAGAAAACAGTTACTTTAAATTGTAATATTTCACAATAATACTGTTTGGTATTTTTGATTAAATAATAATTGCAGCAAATAAAATAAATGCAGTTCTAAAACACAAAAAAATATTGATTATTCCGAACCTCTGACCGGTGTTGTATATTGTGCAGTATGCATTTATATTATAACAATATATACATATGTATACATGACTATAAGGAATATATATATATATATATATTAATATTAGTGCTGTCAAATCTAACATAAAAGTTTGTTTACATAATGTGTGTATATATATATTATATGTCTGTATATACTGTATACACACGTATATATATTTATCCCCATATATATATATATATATAAATGTGTGTGTGTGTGTATATATGTACATATACACAGACACGCGCACACACACATGGTATATATAAATGTAACAATATATATACGCATATATATTAAGTACGGTAAACACAAACTTTTATGTTAAATGCAATTAATAACGATAAATCAATTTGACATTATATATATGTATATATATATATATATATATATATATATATACACAACTGTCATTGACTGACACATCAAGCCAGTGCAGCTAAAAGCATCTGTGTTCACGTGCTTGCGTGAGGTCTAACTCTCCACAGATCAAGCAGAGCTTTACCAGCACCATCCCAGAGTAAAGCCTGAGCTCCTCAAATCTCATCTCAGAAACACGAGGAGGAGTAAATGATGGTGAAGGAAGGCCACACGTCTCAGGTCCGGCTACAGTAGGGATGCGTCTATTTCCTCAGGACCAATCCTGTTGAGGACAAAACCAGCGTACAGATGTTCAGGCTCGCGGTTCACAGAGCGTAACGGTGACGCCCTCCCCGATCCAGCATGCCGGGAGCAGGGCTTGTGTAAACGCGCAGTGGAAGGCGTGCAGCCGGACCTGTCCCTCGCCGTAGTAGGTCAGCGTGCCGGCCTCGTAGTCCAGAAGCATGCCGATGCGCAGCGGCTGAGCGTTTAACTGCAGCTGTACCGCCACGGACTCCTTGCAGCCGGCGTGCCACGCGCTCAGCTGCCGCTCGTCCAGCTGGAGGCTCCACGACAGCTCGTTCATTCCCCCACCATGCAGCGTTTGCCCTTCTCTTTGCGCGGTATGTTCGGGTACGTCACGCCCACGTAAGCCCACGGTTTGGACACCTCCAGCTCCCAGTAGTGCTGTCCGTGAGTGAAGCTCTGGAAACACAACACCTGCCAGGTGTGGTCGAAGCGGGACTCGTCGGCCGGGACGGGGCGGGGCCCAGAGGTCAGATGCTCCGCCCTCCTGTTGCTCTGGAAAGGCGTAAGTGAGCGTTGGCGGTACGGGGGTCAAAGGTCAGGTTGCAGCGGTCTGGGGGAAGAGAAGAATTGCAATGCATACAACTCACGTTTATTTGTATAGCGCTTTTCACAATACACATCGTTTCAAAGCAGAGTCCACATTACAATTTAGACAGTGTTCTGGTATCAGAGGTAACTAAGTTATGTATTTCAGAAATGTACATATTGAAAATCACAGTTAGCTAAAAATTTATTCATTTTAAACAATGTTGTAATTTAATGCAGATACAATGAGCTCATTGAAGTAATGAATACTTGTTATATGAGACAATAATATATGAGACTGAGAATAATGTGACTTTTTCCACACTGTACTGTCATACGTGTGATATGATATGATATATGATATGATATGATAAGAGCGTACATGCGTTTAGCCCCTCCCTCTCGGCTGGATATGATGGAGTTGCAGGACTGGGAACAACAGCCAGAACTGGCCTCTTATCTTGAGGAGAGCCTACGAGAAAGACAAAGAAAAAGCAATGCTGATCAGATTTTAAGATAACATTATTTTTAAATAATTACTTATTTATACAACTGTTCATTGCAATGTTCATGACTGGCTAAATAAATGTAAATATATATTTTAAAAAAATCTAAATTGTAGCATTACTTTGGAAATTCTCACAAAGAACATACATTTTTTTCAGTATTTTGTATAATCAGTCTCCATATTTTTCCATAAAAATGTGTACATTGAGATATCAACCAAGTTTTTTTTTTCAATATTTTGATAATTATATATATATATATAGTTTTTTTTCTTATACCAGACACCTCAGTTTTCAGTGTGTGTGTGTGTGTGTGTTTCGCCATGAATTTCATCATGCTCAGCAGTTATAGATTAAACAGTATGTTTTTTTCATTAGTATGTTCATGACAGTTTTAATAAATTAATTAATTAAATTAGTAATAGGTCTACCATTACTGAAAATTGTCATTAGGGCCATTTTTATTGTAGTTTTTTTTTTATCATCAACTTTTCATTAAAAAAGTGTATAAATTCATATTTGTGATGCATAGGATAGCATTTTCAACCAAAAGTGTAAAATATTGCGGAATCATTTTTTTTGTAAGATTATAGAAAATACAGTTCTGTTTCTAGTTTACTTGCTACTAATAAGCCCCTAAAACTAAACTCTGAATATCTTTGAAAAATGTGATGCTACTAACCTGGCTAACTTTGGCAAATCCACTGATAGCTTGTAAATACGACTTTGTTCACTGGCTGACAATAAATTAAATCTGTGTTCCTCGACTTGTGAAAGTTGCAGAGTACCAACCAACCAATCAGATGTTAGCCATTTCTGTGTGTAACATGCATCAGGCGGTCAGTCAGTGTGATCCCGACTCACCCTCTTTCTCCGGTCCTCCGGACACCAGTGTGGCTCTCTCCAGATCCTCACACACCAGCTTAGACACGCGGGACAGGACATCTGTGACGGGGGTCAACTTCTCCTGTGCGCTTACATGCACATCCACAGGAACGTCACTGAAGCGCGGGACCTCGATGAACCTGGAGTCCTGCATGAGCACACAAGCAGGGACATAAACAAACATGCGACGTGCATCTGTGGAAACCATTAACCTTTAACAATAAATGCTAACACTTTAGTTTAGGTGCAATTCTCACTATTACGGTAACTAGTTGCTTATTAGCATGCATATTGGCTGTTTATTAGTTATAAAGCACATATTAATGCTTGTTCTGCATTCCCCATATTCTACACATAATCCTACCCAATACCTAAACTTAACAACTACCTTACTAACTATTAATAAGCAGTAATTAGGAGTTTATTAAGGCAAAAGTCGTAGTTAATAGTGAGAATTGGACCCTAATCTAAAGTATGACCCAATAAATAAAAAGAAAAAAAAATATACAAATTAAAAAGCAACAATTTTGTAAAATAATTCATAAAATAACAATAAATAATAATATTTTCCCCAACCAAATTTCCTTAGTAGCATCAATAGAAAAAGCGAATGGCACCATTCATAATTTTTCTTATATTTACCGGTAATTATGAATGTATTATACATTTTATTTTCTCATTTATCAAATGAAATGCTGTGACCTTGATGAGCTGGCATGAAGGGAGGGAACACAGGCTGCTGATCTCCTCCTGAAGGGCTACGAGCTGCATGGTTCTCTCCTCCAGCGCAGCCAGCCTATCCTCGGCCTGCATCACGGTCACTTCCTGCTGCTGCTCCACAAACAGCTGTGCCACTTCCTGCTTCTCTGCCAACACCTTTATCAGCTGTGAGAACTTGCTGTTCACCCCACTGACACGTCTGCTGGAGTGAGACCTGATGGAGCAGAGGGAGAACAGCATGCCACGAGCGGCGATTATATCACTGCTGTATCTATTCATCTATAAGTGAAATATTGTAAATATTATTAGATTTTTTTTCTATTACATTACTATGTTTTGTCCCTAATCCCTAAGTACTGTTCAATTGATTTGTTCCAATGTTCTATTATTTATTTGATTTATCTTTTTACAATTTAAATAAGATATACTATGTGGCCAGAGTTTGTGGACTCTCTTATATGTGAGCCTGGATCACAAAACCAGTCACATGACTATGATATCTGTGGCAATAGCCAACAATACATTGTATGGGTCAAAATTATCGATTTTTCTTTTAAGCCAAAAATCTTTAGGATATTAAGTAAAGATCATGTTCCATGAAGATATTTAGTAAATTTCCTACTATAAATATATAAAACATGTATTTTTGTGAGTGAATGCAGCACAATCGTGAACATAAATGCACAACTTTAAAGGAGATTTTCTCAATGTTTTGATTGTTTTGCTCCTCAGATTCCAGATTTTCAATAGTTGTATCTCGGCCAAAATATTGTCATATCCTAACAAACCATACATCAATGGAAAGATTATTTATTCAGCTTTCATATGATGTATATATCTCAATTTCAGGTTTTGGGGTTTTTGAGGTTTTGTGATCCAGGGTCACATATATTAATGTATATTTTTGGGCATTTATTCTCTACAAATTTAATTTCATCATGCCGAAAAGTATCGAGTCTTACATGTTTCAAATGCAAAACTGTGAATAAGATATTAGAGTTGTGGCAGAATGAAAAGATTTTTGTAAAATTTT